>VOPJ01013258.1:0-66082 GCA_014673585.1 Semibalanus balanoides | reverse complement strand
CAATGACGACGCAAAATACCGCTGCAGAGTTTCATTCGCTGTGCGATGGCGATTGCTCAATAGGGGCTATTTATGAATATGTTTATGTTTATGTTTATGTTCATTATATGATCGTCAACGGACATGCAACCAATTGCAAACAATGCTATTGAGAACTTTGAGGTCATGCGTATTTCGTGTACAGTTTTATTGCTGGTGTTGATAGCTCTAGCAAACATTTCGATAACTTTGTATCTATACATATTTACGTTTATTTTGCAGACAAGATCGCAATCACAATCACATTTAAATATAAACTTCGTGAAGAAACTTTAAACTTCTGTCAGTTTGCCTGTACTGCTTCAATCAAAATGTGAATCGCCGATAAGGATAGATTATCTCACCATAGCCGATGGCCAGCACTTTGGACCACTTGGCCTGCTGCTGGCTGGAAATTTCGCGAGTGGTGAAGGGCTTGATAAAGTCTTCAACCGTAATGGCCGACAGCGAGTTGATGCCCGAACTAACCGTGCTGAAAGCAGACAGAAAAACTGAGGTCGCAGGGTCTCCGTGTAACGGATACTCCGTGCACATCAGTATCACTCAAACATGTGATAATTATCCTTCAGTTAGATCAGGGCAGAAAAGCCAAGAGTGTGGCCGCTTACAAAACAACATCGTAGCAAACTGCATGTCAAAAGAACAAAGAACTCAGCATACTACTTTTGAAAACAATTGAAATTGATACCAGCATCATCTGAACACCTGTCCACACGGCCACACTGCCAGCACAGTACGCGGCACGGCCCACGCGGCACGGTCTGTCCACACAGCCACACTGCCAGCACGGTTATCCCTCCCACACGGCCGCGGTCGTCACCTGAGGGCGCCGCTGAAGATTCCCGCCACAAAGAGGCCGGGAACGCCGGGAATGTTGCCCATCGTGTCCATCACGAACAGCGGGAATAGCTGGTCGGGTGTGCTGACACTCTTGGAGGTCAGAGGGTCACAGTGCTCGTACTTGGCGTAAATCACCAGGCCAGCGTAGCCGCAGATGGTCAGAAGCGCGAACAGGCCGAAACAGTTGATCCAGATGGCGCTGTCGAGATACGAGGGCTGTCAGGGATAAGGGAAAGCCGAAATGCGAAGGGAATGGCTAATTTCTTTTTAGAAACAGCCAATTTCAAACTGCTAAATGATAGTGGCTCAGTTATAACATAGAAGTGATAGAACATTAATATTGTTGGTGTGCACGTCTAAAACTCATTCCACATACACAATTGTGCGGAAACGATCCATCTGGCTCGCGTCTTTATTTATGGGGCTACGAACATATCAGCTGCATGGGCTGCCCCACTGCGGGGGCAGCGGGGGCAGCTTGCCCCCGCTGTGGAGAAGCAGCGGGGCAAAACTATGTTCTTCCCCCGCTGGAATTTGGTTACTGGTGAAGGATGTTAATTGTTGAAAGTAGTCACAATATGGAAACAAAGTGTTCAGGGACGAAGAAAATAATAAACTTAAAATGCTGAAAAGGCGTACGAAAAAAATGGTGGATCTCATTTGTTTGGTTTTTGGTAAACAAGCTTCAGGAGGAACGTCAACATGCAATTTGTGGCAAAAAAAAAAATGTTTTCCATTAGAACATTTAACCAAAAAATCGCAACCAAAAGTTCATCCTGCATTGCTTGGTTACTAAAAACATAACTGATATCCTTAATCCGCGCCCGGGTAGGGGAAGATGCCACCCCCTCGGTTTTTCCCAAATAACTCACGTAGTTTGTAATCGATCGCAATAAAACTTTCAGTACTCTAATTTTAAACAATTTGACACATACTCTCAAAATTTTGAACTTCCAATTTTCATAACCCGTGACCTATGACCTGTTTCTCAAGGTCATGTTAGGCGAAGCTGGCGTCCCGTAGTTTTTTTTTTAGCATAATCGCCGACGGGATAAACCATTAAAGGGAATAGCTCACCTTTAACATAGGGTTGTTTTGAGTTGAGATAGCCAAGTTGTGGCGCATGCTCGAAAATGACTTGTGACGCTTTCACGTTTCCCAAGAAACTCTTAATTATATAATATTTCAGTTCCTAAAGAGTCCGGACCGTAACCCCGGTCAACTCCCAATCGCTGATGGCGATTTTGGCTGAGGACGTATGATATGAAGCGCACAGATGAAGGCCCGTAAGAGAACTTGGGGTGAATGAAATGCTGTGGACATACAAACCATACTGTTTCAGCTACTCATTCTTCTTATTGCCAAGAGATGAACCTTGTGGCAGTAATGCTTATGCCAAGTGATTTTTGATGTTGTAAAATATTCTATAAAACAGTTTTTCTAAACAACTTTCTGTAGCGTCGATCACGTAGCGTCCAGCGCTGGCTCGAAAACTTTCCAGACTCTCGTACAATATTGTTGATCGTCCTCACTCAGCCCGAACCCCACCTGTACTAACAGTACGCAACCGCTACCGGCTGTTTGATTGCCGCCCGCGGGCGCCAGCCCGGCCCGCGCTGAGTGAAAGGAAGCCGACGGCTGGAGACCGCGTACGCCCGAGTGACGTTGTAGACCGGTGGCACGAACCTTGTGACACATAATCGCAGACCTGAAGACGCCAGCGAGAGCACGGACAGTTAGGGCGACTGGCTGTTGTCGGACAAGCACACTTGTCAATGTGAAATATAATAGTGACGAAACCTTACTTTAAAGCCAAGTACTGGGTTATGGTTCAAAGCTTTACTTTTCCGGCATCTCAAACAAAATACTTGGGGAAGTACCACCATGTATACGACACGATCTCTCACTAAATCCAGACGTTGCCGTGCTTCTCAGCCAGCCGTGCATTTTCCGCATACTTTGGAGAAAAAGAAAATATGAATTATCACCAAAATAATTGACATTTTAATTGTGCTTTTTTCGGCGTAAATAATAGGTTTCTTTGGACTTACTGCTATAATATGATACTTAATTCTGGTGGCTTCTTTCTTCATCGTTTCTGATCTTTTCTAATTTTGCGAAGGTAACTATTCCCTTTAATGGGCGAAGTCACATTGAAATAAAACACCTGGAAAGACAGATCTTTGTACATGTCGCTTCTTATGGTTTGGGAGTTCCGAGTGTTTGACGCAAGGAGTAATTCAAGGTGTTTCCAGGTGACAGAATGTGTCTTCTGCTGAGGGGTTGTGACCTCAAATGACCTTTTCTGCAGGTCGGACCGGGTCACTGACCTCCGATAACCTGTGACTCCAGATAACTTTGTTATTCTGGCCGCTTTTAGGACAGCTTTTTGACGTTGATTTTCAAAATTTGCGAGCCATTTGACAATAATTATATGTTTCAATCTGGGGTCATACGACTGCCAAAGGTCAAACCGATTCCACTGACCTCGAAAGATACCTGACATGACCTTTTTGGAACTTTGCAGTTTTTAGAAGTTCAGTTTTGACCGCTGATTTCTCATAATTTGGCATTTATGTAAGCATACTAAGACGTTGGCCTTTACCATTGTTGGCTCTATTAGTTATTCAATTTTCACATCACGGGTTTGAACATTGTCTTTGAGTCCTAATGACCAGGAATCTTAAAAATCGTATGTCAATGCTTGCGTCTCGTCATAATCAACGAGCCGCTGCGTTATTTAGTCGAAGGGCTTCTAGCTCAAAAGGAGGCTAAACACAAGGGGGGTCGTTACACCCCCCCTAGCCGACAAGCAGTGAAAATGCCCGTAACCCGGGCGAGGGTTAAAAAATTGTATCCTCACAGCCGCAAAGAATTTGATCGAGGCGGAAAACGACTAGTATGGTTAGTTATAAGGACACGACTAAGGCGCAAAGATCTCCTAGTCACTGCACCCAACGCTACAAAACCCCAGTTAACACACGAACAATAATCAATGTAGTCCGTAGATGACAGGGACGTAGCCAGGGGGCACGGGGGCCATGCCCCCCTGAGCAAAAAAAAAACACACTAGATAGAATGGGATTCTCTGACGGCCCGACCCTACCCTCCCCCCGGTCAGCAGCATATGGTTGAGGAGCAAAATTAAATAATTCTCCGACATGCCCCGCCCCCTGATAAAAATCCTTGCCTTGTAGATGATAACTACATGAAGTACCTACCTACTAGAAAAAATACATTTTGTGATAATTAATGTTATACAATGCGTTCTAGTTTTAGTAACGCGAAACAAAAACTTTTGATAGGCACCACATGGGCGGGCATTTGTATTTTTAAAAAAGTTCAAAGAGATAAAAAACTACGGATACCTACACACAGTAAACACTCTCCAAAATTCAATTCGATTTCAGGGGTTGAGGTTTTATCTTTAACTTCGGTGATACCTGGCAACCAAGATCATTTTGCCCCCGCTGGATAAAATCCGTGGCGCCGCCCCTGATCAGCTGTCCCCCGTAGTTGTTCCAAATGGCGCTCCTGCTTAAACGCGATTTAGCGAGCCCCAATGGGAAGTACCTTACCTACTAAGCCGCAAATGGCTTGTATCGTGCTAGTGCACATAAACAAAACAAATCACATTTCAGCTCAAAATGTGATACAAATTGGACGTTGAGTTACGATGCATTGATAGCTCTGCAAATATCTTCATTCTTCATTCAAGGTTACTAGAACAGCATTAGGCAGAACATATGTCACAGATTCTGAGGCTGTATGGATGTACTGAAGCTGTATGAATGTACTGAAGCTGTATGGATGTAATGAGGCTGTTTGGATTGTACTGGAGGCTGTATGAATGTAATGAGGCTGTAATCTGTATGGTGTACTGAGGCCTGTCAGGAGTACTGAAGCTGTGATGAATGTACTGAAGCGTATGGATGTAATGAGGCGTGGATTCACATAGGCTGTCGATGAATGTAATTGAGGCTGTAATTCTATACGGAATGTTACTGATGCTTATGGATAAGCTTGAAGGCATATGAATGTACTAGGCTGTATGGGAGAACCTGAGGCTGTATGATGTAAATGAGGCTGTATGGATGTACTGAAGCTGTATGGAATGTAATGAGGCGCTGATGAGGCTGTATGGATGTACTGAAGCTGTATGAATGTACTGAAGCTGTATGGATGTAATGAGGCTGTTTGGATGAAATGAGGCTGTATGGATGTAATGAGGCTGTTTGAATGTACTGAGGCTGTATGGATGTAATGAGGCTGTATGGATGTACTGAAGCTGTATGGATGCAATGAGGCTGTTTGGATGTACTGAGGCTGTATGGATGAAATGAGGCTGTATGGATGTACTGAGGCTGTATGATGTAATGAGGCTGTATGATGCAATGAGGCTATTTAGATGTACTGAGGCTGTATGGATGTAATGAGGCTGTATGGATGCAATGAGGCTGTATGGATGTAATGAGGCTGTATGGATGTACTGAGGCTGTATGGATATAATGAGGCTGTTTGGATGTAATGAGGCTGTATGAATGCACTGTGGCTGTATGGATGTACTGAGGCTGTATGGATGTAATGAGGCTGTATGAATGTACTGTAGCTGTATGGATGTAATGAGGCTGTAACCGAAGGAATTGCATATGTATGTACTGAGGCTGTATGAATGTACTGAGGCTGTATGGACGTAATGAGGCTGTATGGATGTACTGAAGCTGTTTGGATGTAATGAGGCTGTATGAATGAACTGAGGCTGTATGGATGTACTGAGGCTGTATGGATGAAATGAGGCTGTTTGGATGTAATGAGGCTGTATGAATGAAATGAGGCTGTTTGGATGTACTGAGTCTGTTTGGATGAAATGAAGCTGTTTGGATGTAATGAGGCTGTATGAATGAAATGAGGCTGTTTGGATGTACTGAGGCTGTATGGATTAAATGAGGCTGTTTGGATGTAATGAGGCTGTATGAATTAAATGAGGCTGTTTGGATGTACTGAGTCTGTTTGGATGAAATGAGGCTGTTTGGATGTACTGAGCCTGTTTGGATGTAATGAGGCTGTATGACCAGACAGTCTCGTGTTTTTTTTTCAATCAGCACATCTCCATCAATCCATAAAGGTAAGGCAATCCAATATTTTACCAGTGGGATCTTCAAGGGACCATAACTAAACACCGCAATTTCCCGTTGGCTCATACATGGAAGGCTACGGACCATGACTCAAGTGACGTCAATCGTCTTTAGTATTACTTAGGAATGTCAAGCATTTGGTGGGGCTGGTCTTCATTTGATATCTCTAAAAATGTTGACAACCAAAGACAGTGGTGGTAGTGTCTATATAACACATACTTTAAGGTTTTGCCACTCGTAACTTGCAGCCAGAACAAATGACGATGTTTGCGTTTTAAGTGGCTTCAGAGCAGGGCATATTTTAAGGATTTTCCACTGCGTCCCGAAACGTGGAAGGGGCACACCATTGTGGTCGGAAAGGGCACCATAGGGAAGTTGAAAAGGGCAGTGAAGATTGAAGAAGGATCCCAGGAGCACTGGCATATCCAGCCTTTCTCCGTGAGGGGCATCTTTTTGTGGCAAAAAAGTGCCTCCTATTTCTTCTCGTGCGGACTTGGGCCGTCACCTTGTTTTGTATCGAGCCGAAAAAAATCACTTTTATCAACAACAAAAAACAAAACAAAACAAAATCATAGCATATACCTACAAATAAAATAAATAGTAACGTATATTTAATACCAACTCGCAAGGGTGTCGTAGATAATTTTTGAGTCGGGGTCGGCTCAAATCTCAAAAAGTTATCCACATTTTATGCGCGTATTTAAGCCTCTGCAGCCTTTTTGTAATGTTTTGTAATGTAGATTTTCATGTTATGGTAGGTAGCTGTTGTGTAGCGCTGCCAAGCGGCGCAAAATTGTTACGGGTTTATCTGAAAAACCCATAAATATAGGCGGTGGAACTTGATAGACTTATAGAGGATAGGGAGCTGAAAAATGCTATGCATTCAATTTCAGCGTTACACGAACCGTAAAAGAGTCGATGGCTTTGCTGTGACTATGCGTCATCGACTGACCGCGCGAAGCGTTATTATGTATTATTATATTATTTTAGGTCGTGGAAAACGGCATTTATATATTGGAACCAGACTAAGATTGGAAAAAAGCCTCTTGTAACCCTTTCTCCTGTTGGCACATCTCCGGTATGGCAAATATATAAATTAAATTTTCCCAAATTGTATTGATACAAAAAACGAGATGCTTATGAGCAATTGCGAAGTTGTGTCATGCCGCGAAGTCGCGGAAAATTTTCAATTTTTGACACTGTTAATAGCTGGATTTGACTGCTGCAAAGGGAATTTTTACCATAAATAGTTAGCTTTTCCCGACAAATGTTTTAAACAAAGATCATTGTTTTTCACTTTCAGTGCAGGGAACGCGAGGCAGACATATTTGTATTGAATGCCCCTCAGATTCCTGTAATGGGAATTGCCCCTGATGTCCCCCCTCCGCCTGGATTCGCCAGTGCTCACAGCTTTATGCTCTCGGTTTCGACTGATCCTTTGTTTGAAACCTGCCGATCCTCCGAAGGACGTAAGGGGCAGAATCGGAACATGTTCTCCGTTCAGCGCGCGCACTCAAGAACCGAGCTCCACATGTGTACATGGATTAGGCATGCGTTGATGACGCCACCAAAACTGAGGAGTTAGGAAGGTTTTTCTGTGGTGCTCAGCTATTGTTGACGGCGTTGTTAAAGAAATTACTGTCTGACAGTCAACGTTGAATTGTCGAAGACATTTGCTTCAATAATGAATTATTGGCGCTTTCACGAAATGTGTCCACCTATGAGGCATTTTTTACTGTTTAGCTTATCCAAAACGCAGATCGACTGGGAGCCGTCTACTCTCAACGTATCCGGTGTAGATTATCAAATGCATAACACAAATAGAGCGGCAGTACAGGGCAGGACACCAGCACAGGAGGGCCACGGAAGGCAGGGGAGGGGCACAGGAGGGCAGACACATTGAGAGGCAGGGGCAAAGAGGCAGAGCAAAGAGCAGTGTATAGGGGAGGAGCCGGGGCAAGGGCTGCAACTGCCACCCAACATTTTCGGATTTTTAACATTTACGCCTTTGATGACGTTGCATGGCAAAAAATCGACTTAAAAAATGCCTTTTGCCCCCTCCCCAACATCCAAAATGAGTTACTACCGCCCCTGGGCAGGCAAAAGCGAGGGCAGCGAGATAATGAGTGCAGAGCACAGGAGGGCGAACCCCCAGTGAGAGGCAAGCACAGGCAGAGGCAGGGTTCAGGGAAAGGCAGCACAGGAGCGGCAGCGCCACAAGAGCGGGCAGGGCACAGCGGGCAGGCACCAGGAGGCAGGGCACAGAAGGGCAGCGCAACAGAGAGCAAGGCACAGCAGGGCAGGGCACAGCAGTGGCAGGCACACGAGGCAGTACCAAGGAGGCAGGTACCCAGAGGCAAGTACAGGAAGGCAGGCACAAGACAGGGCAGAGGAGGCAGGGCACCAAGTGAGGCAGGCACAGGAGGGCAGGGCACAGGAGGCAGGGCACCAGAAGGGGCAGGGCACAGGAGGCAGAGCACAAGAGGCAGGTACAAGAGAGCGGGCACAAGAGGGCGCAGGGCACAAGGGGGCAGGCACAGAGAGCATCCGGGGCACAAGAAGGCAGGGCACAAGAGGCAGGCACAGAGAGCAGGGCACAAGAGGGCAGGGCACAATAGGGCAGGGACACCAAGAGGCCAAGGCAACAAGAGGCACAGGTTCAAGAGGGGTATGGACCAGAGAGAGCAGGGCACCCCATGAGGCCAGGCACATGAGGCAGGCACATGAGAGGCAGGGCACATGAGTCAGGGCACATGAGGGCCAGGCAACATTGAGGGCAGGCACAGAGGCAGGGCACATGAGGCAGGGCACATAGGGCAGGGCACATGAGGGCATGGGTCACATGAGGGCAGCACAAGAGGGCAGCGGCCACATGAGGGCAGGCACATTGAGGGCCAGGGCACACTGAGGCAGGGCACATGAGGGCAGGCACATGAGGACAGCAGGGCACATGAGGGCAGGCACATGAGGGCAGGGCACAAGAAGGGCAGGGCACAAGAGGCTGCAGGACAACAAGGCCAGGGCACAAGGGCAGGCAACAGGACAGGCACAGGGCAGGGCCACAGTGCCCAGGGCACAGGCAGGGCACAGCGGCAAGGGCCACAGGGCAGCGGCACAGGGCAGGGCACAGGGCACCAGTCTAGGCACAGGCTTAGGCACAGGGCAGGGCACAGGCAGCACAGGCAGGCACAGGCAGGCACAGGGCAGTGGCACAGGGCAGGGCACAGGCAGGCACATGAGGCAACCAGGGCAGGCACAGGGCAGGCACAGGGCAGGCACAGGCAGGGGCACAGGAACAGGGCACTCAGGGGCAGGGCACAGGCAGGGCACAGCGGGCAAGGCACTAGGGCAGGCACAGGGGCAGGCACGAGGGCAGGCACAACAGGGCACCAGGGGCAGCCACCAGGGGCAGGGCACCAGGGACAGGGCACAAGGGACAGGGCACAGGGCAGGGCACAGGGGCAGGCACAGGGCAGGTCACAGGGCAGGGCACAGGGAGGGCAAGGGGCAGGCACAGGCAGGCACAGGGGCAGGGCACAGGGCAGGCACAGCGGGCAGGGCACAGGGTGCAGGGCACAGGGCAGGGCACAGGCAGGCACAGGGCAGGGCCAACAGGGGCAGGCACAGGGCAGGGCACAGGGGCCCAGGGCACAGGGGCAGGCAACAGGGCCAGGCACAGGCAGGCACAGGGGCAGGCCTACAAGCAGGACAAGGTTAGGTCAGAATAAGGTAGGCAAGGCGGTTGATGACACTGACACTTCGTTTTCACTTTGATCATTGCTTTCTAGCTTTAGCCATCAGAGCACATTTCACCTCCGGGACGCATGATCCCAAATGGAAAGGGCTGCTCGACGGATGGGGGCTGCGTCCCGAATCGGGACGCAGTCAATACGTTAAAATATGCCCTGCTTCAGAGTACAGACCATTAGTGGATCCAGAGTCCGACACTGTAGTATATCAGCAGTGGATAACGGCTGGCCTAAACAGTGGCGAGTTATCCCTATAAACAGCGCGGAGGACTTCTGGCAGACGTCTGCAGAGGTGTCGATTGAATAGCTTCAGTCGGCCCGTGGTGTTCTGTTGGTCCTCGCTACACATGTGCGGAACGTGACTGACAGTAGCCTAGTTACCGCCGTCGGCTACAGCTGGTAACTGACAGTATCCTAGTTACCGCCGTCGACTACAGCCGCTGACTGACAGTAGCCTAAAGTTACCGCCGTCGGCTACAGCTGGTGATTGACAGTATCCTAGTTGCCGCCGTCGGCTACAGCTGGTAACTGACAGTAGCCTAGTTACCACCGTTGGCTACAGCCGCTGACTGACAGTAGCCTAAAGTTACCGCCGTCGGCTACAGCCGGACACAGTTGGTCGATCAACAACGATGGTTTCCCTGTGATTGACCGTTTTGGCATTGTGTAAAGCGTCAGAAAATAGAGACCAGAGTCAATTGAGGAGGGCGTTTAAACCAGCCTGTAAACTGGTCTTAATCCGAAGACGAAAAGTAGTCTGCTCTTCTCAGAACTAACCGCAAAAAAATTGTATTGCTGAAGAAACAACGCCTGGTAGGCGGTAAGCCACATCTAAGTCCAAAGACCAACGGCGTACACCAGATACCCCAGCTCTGATCTTAACCAGATTAGCGGCCTTCCCTGGCCTGACTGAATAAACAGCCTATGTAGGTATACTCCAGTGACGTTTGGAACAGAAGCGACCCTCGAGACACGCGCCAAGCCACCGCAACCGCTGCCGGAGGTCAGGAGGTGACCCCGGCGGCGGGGCGGCTGTTACTTCACAGCCGGGCAGACATGTTCCCCTGAGGCGACCCCCGGACCGCTGCCGGCCGGCCCCACCCACGCCCTTATACAACGCTGACTGCGTGTGCGAGGGCGTGTGCGTGCGCGTGCGCGTGTGCGTGCATGTGTATGTGTATGTGTGTGTGTGTGTGTGTGTGTGTGTGTGTGTGTGTGTGTGTGTGTGTGGTGCGGTGCGGTGCGTGTGCGTGGGGTGGTGTGTGTGTGGTTGTGGTGTGTGATGTGTGTGTGTGTGTGTGTGGTGTGTGTGTCGTGGGGTGTGTGTGTGTGTGTGTGTGTGTGTGTGTGTGTGTGTGTGTGTGTGTGTGTGTGTGTGTGTGTGTGTGTGTGTGATCCTGTCGCGGCTGCGACAGAATGTGACCTTGAGTGCTCACTAGACTGTTTCAAAATGCACTCGTTGTCAGCTTTCATCTAGCTGGGTTGTGATCCTGGTGTAGTTTTTCATTGCTCGATTCGAATATGCAAAACCATTTGGCTATGACGCCGGTTAGGCTGGTACATTTGGCTTTTGTATAAGTCATGCTAGTTTTCAATGAAAATGAGCGCTGCCGCGATCCAGCTTCTGTTTCACGAATGGTAGAGATGGGAAACTGTGACCTACGTTTTTCTCGCAATGAGAGGATTCTATTGATACCCATTTTATTGACCTTAAACCATTTGGTCAAGTTTAAAGTGGATTTTTGGATATTTTTTACCCCAAAACGGCACTTTTTAACGTTTCTTGATCATTTAGAAACGCCGATGACGCCGATGACACACAATAGTTGCATAAACAAAGCAAAACAGCACGCTGACGAGGGATAGCGAAGTAGTATTGAAGTCATTGCGCGTTGATAAAGGCATATTTTAACGTGACATTAATTGTCATATTCACATGTTTATGTAAATAAAATGCCACGGTGAACGGAAGAAAAACAACGTCAGCCAGACGTAAGAATTCCTTATAATTTAGTAGCTCTAATCACAGAATGTTTGCAGGCATCTATTTCGTGTGATTAGGTGTGGGGGGCGCTAAAGCACATGGAGGCTATCAAGCGCCCTTCCCGTCTACGCTAGTTCATCGCATTCAAATGTGAGTATTGTACACGATGTTAAAACGGATGTTCTATATGTAAGAGAGAATTTGTCGGATGCTGAGAGTTGCACTGTCCCCCAGTGCGTCGGCGAGCGATGCGTTGAGGAAGAAACGCGATTTTATTACTCTCAACTGTTCGCAGATGTCACTGGGCGACAAAACGTGTTTCACACTCGGTGGAGCGTTGCAGTAGGTGCATACAGGCGGCTCAGAGCTGGTCAGGTTGGTGGCTGTAGTGGCCGTGGCAGTGACCGATGTGGGGTCTGTTAGAGCTACTTCCTCAATCTGTTGCGGCTTTGGCGCTCGACTCCCCACGTGCCGATATTCGGGCGAAGGGGCATCTCAGAGCGCAGTCTGACTCATTAACTCCACCTAATCTTGCCATTCGGCGAGTATGATGCGGCCATAGCTGGTTTCAGTATCGTCGGCCTCCACCCAAGCGAACGAATACGGAGGAGCGCGAGGCAGCGATTTGCAGCTTCGTCTGTCTTTCGTTGCCTTAAACGCCCACGTAATAGGCACCCACAGCAATTTAACTTCTCCACCATCCAAATGGATGCTGGTCAGGAAGTTCTAAAATCTGTTAAAACTAGCGATGAGGAAAACCAACGGCTACGGAGCGCCATCACTGAGCTGGCCGAGTCCCAGTGACTTATAAACAATGTTGCTGACTTGTGACGCGAATGTACCTTAAAACACCTGATAAGATGACTTACAGTTCAGAGTAAAAACTGATGCCGTGTCTTGGTATCCTAAACCGGTCTACTGGTGTCCCAATGACAAAAGCGCAGCTCACGCCCTCAGGGGAATTCTTCGATCCGTTCAGTGAAAAAAATCCCGGTATCCAAGCCTAGTAGTCAGCTTTTCCAGCGTACACTGCTTAAATTCGTTCGTCGGCATGGTGGGTAATTTGGGTGTTGTAGGAGGCTAAGGTCACCAGCAAGCCCTGTTAGGCACCATGGCTCTACATTGACAGGCGCGTTCGTGTGGCCCAGGCTTATCAAGGGTTCAATGCCAGTGACGGCGCTCCGTAGCCAGTCGATGCCTCATCGTTAGTTTTTCAGATTTTTAAAACTCTGACCAGCATCCACTCGGATTGGTGGATAAGTTAAATTGCTGTAGGTGCCTAGTTACGTGGGCGTTGAAGGCAACGAAAGAGCAGACGAAGCTGCCAAAGCTTCCTCACTTTCCTCACGTATTCGTTCGCTTGGGGTGGAGGCCGACGATATGAAACCAGCTATAGGCCGCATCATACTCGCCGAATGGCAAGATAGGTGAGTAATGAGTCAGACTGCGCTCTGAGATGCCTTCGCCCGAATATCGGCAAGTGGGAGTCGAGCAGCAGGCGTAACAGGATTGAGGAAGTAGCTCTAACTAGACCCCACATCGGTCACTGCCACGCCACTCACAGCCACCACCTGACCAGCTCTGAGCCGCCTGTATGCACCTACTGCAACGCCACTGAGTGTGAAACACGTTTGTTACCAGTACTCTGCGAACAGCTGAGAGTATAAAATCGCGGTTTCGTCCCAACGCATCGCTCTGCCGACGTACTGGGGACAGTGCAACTGTCAGCATCCGACAAGTTCTCTCTTACCTACAGAACATCCGTTTTAACATCGTGTACAATCCTCACATTTGAATACGATGAACTATAGCGCAGACGGGAAGGGCGCTTGATAGTCTCCATGTGTTTTAGCGCCCCTACCCCCAAACCCTAATCACACGAAATAGATGCCGCAAAACATTCTTGTGATTAGAGCTACTCAATTATAAGGAATTCTTACGTCTGGCTGAAAGTTTTGTTTTTCTACCGTTCACCGTGGCCTTTGATTTACATAAGCATGTGAATATGACAATTATGTCACGTTAAAATGTGCCTTTATCATCGCGCAATGACTTCAATACTACTTCGCTATCCTTCGTCAGCGTTCTGTTTTGCTTTGTTATACAACTATTGTGTGTCATCGGCGTCATCGGCGTCATCGGTGTTTCGAATTGTCAAGAAACGTTAAAAAGTGCCGTTTTGGGGTAAAAAATATCCAAAAATCACCTTAACATTGGACCAATGGCTTAAGGTCATAAAATTGGTATCAATAGAATCCTCTTATTGCGATGGAAGAAAAACGTTTGGTCACGTTTTCTCCATCTTTTACCATTCGTGAAACAGAAGCTGGATCGCGGCAGCGCGCATTTTCATTGAAAACTAGCATGACTTATAAAAAAGGCCAATGCTACCAGCCTTAAGCCGACGTCGTAGCCAAAAATGGTTTGCATATTCGGAATCAGCATGAAAAACTACACCAGGATCACGACCCAGCTAGATGAAAGCTGACAACGAGTGCATTTTGAAACGGTCTAGTGCTCACTGCTCACTGTTCACGGACAAGCTGTCGGTTGCGCGAGTAGCTCTGGTAGTGAGTTGAATGGAGATCAGCAATGGCACGTACCACGCAAGTCCGTTAGCACTTGACATTGTCATCGTTTCTATCTGATCATCGCAACACAGAATGGTTGACGATGGGTGAAATTTTATCGGTGTGTGGAAAAATTGTTGTTTGTACAAGAATAGTGAGGTGAAGTCGAGTATAGTTTTGTGAGCCCTCTAAGAACTTTCCCACAGAATACTCGGCAAGTCTTATGTCGAGACCACCAGCCAGGTGGAGCTGCTGATTTGTCGCTTCAGGTATATAATGCATGTGTCTGTGCGACATGCGTAAGTCTCAAACGATTCTGGCAGGGGCGTATTTAGGTGGAGTCACCGCACTATGCCCCCTCCCCTTGGGCGTCGAAGGATTCCTCATGCACTGAAGGCGCCTTCAGCTTATGAAATGCGCCTCAGATTCAGCGAAAGTCGCCGAAGGCGCCCTTCGCTGAATGTGAGGCGCGCTCCGGCTGAATATGAAGACCGAACTACGGAATGTAAGACGCGCTCCGATACACCTGAAGGTGCCGTCCCACATACCTTCAAAGCGCCCTCCCAAATACCTCCAGAATACTATTCTCTCCGATTGCGCCCTCCCACATACCTTCAAATGCGTCCTCGAATACACTTTCGGAGGTGTTCTCCGATACATATACGAGAAGGCGAATGAAGGCGCCCTCCGATATACCTCTGAAGACGCCCTCCCACATACCTCCAAAGGCGCCAAACGATACGATTCACCTCTATAGGCACCCTCTTACAAAGCCCAAAAGCACCCTCAGATACATATTCCGAGGCCTGAGGGCGCCCTCACTACATACATCCAAAGGCGTCATTCGCTGAATGCGAGGCCTTTGGTCTCACAGAGGGTGCCTCTGGAGCTATTTGGGAAAGTGCCTTCGGAGATGTATCGTAGGGCGCCTTCAGATATATTTGGGAGGACGCCTTCAGAGGTGCATCGGATGGTGTCATTAGAGGTATGTGGTAGCCGGGAGGGTGCCCTCGGAAATTTATCGGTGCCTTACCCCGCTCAACAACATCTTTCGCTGACGGCGCCCTCATGTGTGGGTTTGGCGCCCCTGATGGCATGGACCCCCTTGGCGGATTTATAAGTACGCCACTGGATTCTGGTGTCATACATTGCACAAATGACATACATTGGATGTGCTGTTCATTTATGAAAGTTTTGCGCAAGGTTATTTGACTATTTAAATCACCTGAAATGGTTTGAATGTATAGATCACGAGCTGACCATTCTAGTTACCATAGCCCCTCTGTAGCGAGATGGGCGGCCTCTCTGTAGCCATATGGGCGGCCTCTCTGTTGTCATGTGTATGTAGTTATGTGGCCTCTCTGTAGCAAGATGGGTGTTCTTGTGATTGCGTATTCTGCCACTCTTTTAGCGTTACCGCCATTGTGATATATCGTGCTTGTTTTTAATTTAATATAGTGCTTCATATACATGAGCTATTATGTACTGAAGTGGATTCTATAAAATAATGTAATGGACGGTCCGAATACATTATTTGTATACCTATCTATATCTGTATCAGTATCTGTATCGTAAATGCCTTCTCTCGAACGCTCTCAGGTATAATCAATACGCTGCTGACCTAGAACCGGTCGAGAACCTGTCGTAGTGACGCGACTCCGCCTGGAGAACAGTCTGATCAGATGTCAGACAATACTGGCAGGTTCACAGCAGTGGCGTCTAGGTGCATACAGTAACAGGCTGATACACAGCCAATCACTTCCAGAAGGTTCTGTCAGCTCGGCAGAGAGACACGTTTCTCACACGACGAAAGCAGCCGGTGCAGGATGTCTCGCAGGATGCAGGATGTCTCGCAGATTTGATGCGCAGCCTATGCTCCACTTCAACCGCCTGCCGCGACCCATGACTGACGGATCAGCTATTTATTTACTGTCTGAGCACGTGACTTATATAATGCCAGTGACGGCCGTCGGGTAACCTTCTGCTCCCAGCGGCCAGCGCGGTCTGCAGCCGATCAGGAGCTTTAAAGGTGTCCAACGCGTTTGGACTACCGTCAATGGTGGGGAAAAAAATCAAGGCATCGAAACGTACCACGCGGTTGGAGTGGTTTGAGGCGATCTGGCCCAGATTCAGTTCGCCTGTGAATTGTATGTCGACGTCGCGACGATTAGCAGCGGCTGTGGATGACCGGCGATCTCAAAGGAGAGTGAGTCGCTGGCAAACCGAGCAGGTTGATGGCAGACCAGCCAGACGGGTCTCGAGTGGCTGTGATTGTCGTTGCCAAACCGGGCGCAAAATGACATCACTACAAGAAATGCGGTTAAAAATGTGATAGATTTTGACCCCATTATATGCCTTGAAGCTTAAATTGCATGGCAGTCGGGACTCGGGAGATTCCTTACTCATTCAAGTATTATCCGGCACCAATAACAGTTGCATGTTTCAGTAAGCATCACCAAAAGGTGCTAATGATAAATGCGATATATGCTTCAGGCTTAATTACCGAACATCACCATTTTAAAAACGTAGAAAACAAAATGAAGCACAACCATAAAAATAAAAATGAATGTGTCGAATAAAAAGACCGCAAACATATAATGCACATGTCGATCTCAACCCATTTACGTTTGCTGAATATTGGCAGAACACCTGCTGATGGATGTAGACAGTGAGCTATAGCGTGCCGATATGGTGCAATGTTGCCGTGGTGTGGGAGATGGTACTCCCACGACCACCTGTGACTGTCGCTCGGAGCACGGTGCAGGCTGCACCTCACCGTCAGTGGTGTGGCCCATTGTCCATTGTATGTGGCCCCGGGGCCCGGAGAGAGCGTACTCACGCGACCGCCTGTCGTTTGGTGGGCACACACAGATAGCGCTGCACCTGGGCCTGGTTCACGCCGTAGATGGTGATCCAGGTGAAGTAGCCTCCGATCACCAGCGTCCACACAGTGTGACGCGCGCCCGGGCTCGGGTCGAAACTGGGCACCACAAGACAGTGTCAGATCTGCCATTTCATTCATGGTAATGTAAGCACAATAGATACAGGGAGCGCAAAAATAATTGTCAGAATGCACACACGCACGCACGCACGCACGCACGCACGCACGCTTCCGGAGGAAATAGCAGAAACAGGCTTAAACGAGTCCTACTGACTACCTATGATTTTGAATCGTCATCAAAGGCTTACCCAACGAGTGCAAATACAGAAAAACAATAATTTATTTTGTTTTTCTTCATCAGAATCTAAGAACTGTTTGCGATTTCTACTCACCACTATAGATATATGGCAGCGACTGAGCGCCATATTCAGCGCAGTTGAGACATTTACCTCTTGCGCTGTTTACACAAATGACATGCCTGTGCAGGGAGTACCTACCCGAGGCTGAATAACCTCTAAGTTTGCCTTGTCCACATACACAGTTGTTGTTGACTTAATACTAGTCAGTTCTACTTATACTCGCCACGGTTCACCAGTCACATGAGGTAAAAAAAAACAGATGTCAAAAGCAATCCGATATAAAAAAAAAAATCGGACGACAAAAACTTCATCAGTGCAGGTGGCAAATCAAAATTCCTTCTGAAAAGTCAAAATCCTTTCGGAATTGATATTTTCCCTTAGGAATTTATTGTTTTATTTATGCCTTTTATTAAGCTTAAATCAGCATAATAAAACATTATAAGGAGGTTGTTCAAAATGATCATTTGTGCTAAAAGATATATTATTTTATTCAAAAGAAAGAATAATATAATAGAATAATAATAATAATAGTAATAATAATAATAATAATAATAATAATAATAATAATAATAATAATAATAATAATAATATAAATAATAATAATAATAATCATATAATAATAATCTAATCAAATATAAAAAAAAAGAAAATATAAAAAAAATAATAATAATAATAATAATATAATAATAATCAATGAAATAAAATAATAAAAACTAATAATAATAATAATAAATAATATAATATATAATAAAATAATAATATAAAATAAGTTATAATAATAATAATATAAAATATAATAATATAAATATATAATAATTAATAAATGAATAATAATATAATAATAAAAATAATAATAATATAATAATTATATAATATAATTAATTAAAATATACTAATAAGTAAGTAATATAATAATAGCCGCGTTTTCAACGATGGTTAATTTTGCGCGAGAATGTTTTATAAAACATTTGTAAATGTTTTAAAATGTTTTAGTATGAAAGTTTTAGTATACGTATCCAATCCTTAAGTACATAAATTTTGCAAACAATTTTTGTCTTGAAATGTCTCTTATAATTTTTTGATATGTTGGTAAGAATATAGTAAGTTACAAAATTGCGGTTTGGTGGTAATTAGCAAGATAATTATGCATATGTTAATCTTCACCTACTGAAACTTTTCAGAAGACTCCGAAACATTTTAATATCGGGCACGCTATTGGTCGCTCACAAACCGCCTCTCCCTTGATTCATAATGGCTGCCGGCCAGCGAATCGTTTCTAGCGCATTTATTGCGCCATGCGAAGGCAGACCTGTGATCCATGATCGCTGCAGATGAGTAACATAGGCGGTATGCTCACTGAACGTATTGGGACACTAGACGCATAGTTTCTTTAGAAACGGACTAATGTTGGTAATAATAATTCTTGTATGAGAGCCATTTCATGTTTCAATAACTCTTGAATAATGATAATATTGCCTAAATCAGTAATTTATTTTTCTTGGAATATATCGTATACTAAAACTTTTTAAAACATTTTAAAATGTTTTAAAATATTTCGCGCAAAATAAGCCATTGTGAAAACGGCTAATAATAATATAATAATTTTGGTCTTTCTTTTAAATAAAATTATATATCTTTTAGCACAAATTATCATTTTGAACAACCTCCTTACAATGAACAAGCTGCTAAACTTTCTCCAACTCTTAATAAAACATTACATGTTTTCTGACAATACACATTTCGACAGAATGCTTAGACAAAAAAAAAAACTTTTACAATTGTTTAACAGCGCTGCAATTAATTGATTTTGGTACGTAGCGGTGAGCTGACTCGTCAAGGTCACTGGCTGGAAGCAAACTGAACTTTAAGCAATGTTATTGAACGATTGGGCGCGAATTAAAAAATAAAAACGGACTCCTTGGTGTTAATCACATCCGGTTGCTCTTTAACGTATACAATTTAACATTTAACAGACAGTGTTCCTTTAACTGAAATGTAAGATTAATAACCAAAATAAAGCTTTGGTGTAAATTGAATAATCATACTTTAAACACAACAGAATTGACGAACGTGTGACGACATGCAGTTTCGGTAAACATGCATCTGAATGAGTTACGTGAAGCGAGCGATATAAAGGGTAGGTTTCCTCGACGACAATCATAATCACTCACTTCAAGAACTCAATGCGGTCTCCCTTCTGCGCCGTGTCCCACACCGCTTGAAATCCACCGACGTCCAGCGATCCTTTGATGATGACGGCCATGATGGCACCGAACATGATGATCACCTGAACAGTGTCTGTCCACAGCACTGCCTTCATACCGCCCTGGGAGACACAACACACCACCGGTAGATCATATCTGAATAACGAGGAACAGGCACAGCCAAAAACGACAGATGTACAACAGACTGTAATTGTGTATACCTAGTATATATATATATATGTATATATATATATATATATATATATATATATATGTATATATATATATATATATAATATATATATAAATATATACACAGATTATATATTAATACATATTTACAACACTCAAGTGATGCGTGGCGCCCGGTGTGTCAGCTAACCGTTGCACGGTTCAAAGAACAACTGTTGCTGCTGCTCCGTGACTGGGGACCGAGAACCAGAGACCAGAGTGGTATAGATGAGTGCTGTGACGCACCAGAGTGGTTGTAAATGAGTATCGTAACTCATCAGGGTCGTGAAGATAAGCGTCTTAACTCACCAGAGCGGTGTATATGAGTGTCGTAACTCACCAGAGTGGTGTAGATGAGTGTCGTGGCTCACCAGAGTGGCGTATGTGAGTATCGTGACTCACCAGGTTCGTGAAGATAAGCGTCTTAACTCACCAGAGCGGTGTATATGAGTGTCGTAACTCACCAGAGTGGTATAGATGAGTGTCGTGGCTCACCAGAGTGGTTGTAAATGAGTATCGTAACTCACCAGGGTCGTGTAGATGATGCAGACCAGGAAGATGACACAGACAGAGGCATAGACGTTGATGCCGGTAACTGGTGACGCAGACAGACAGACAGACAGGCAGACAAACGTCAATGTCAGGCGCCGTAATGTCTCCCCGGCAGACAGACATATCTACCTTTTGATCAGTTCTGACAGAAACTATAACTCTGATGAACCAGGGAAACTAGTTCAATACAATTCATGCTGAGCAAGAAAATCAAATAGCCTAATGTATCATGCCTAACGCAATCGTTTGAACGGCTAGAGATTCGCTGTGATATGTATTGCGCAAGGGCCGGTTGTCCCATGCGAAATGTATTAATTAAACTTTGTAAAAAGTTTTGGAATATATCCTCGTCCTTTGTCAAAGTCATCATTCAATAAAAAGACCTTGGAGCGTAGACTGACATCATAATTTCCACTAATCTAGTTGACAAGCGGAATTGATATCGAAATTTGTATTAGGTTTGAAAATCTAACCACCAGCCTCCAAGTCCTAATGGCTAACGCTACTTAAAGGGGAAATAAATACATTTTTCCACAAAAATGAACTAAGCACTTGCAAATGTGAGGAGAGACAAAATAGTACCTATGCAAATCTACTCACGTTAGGCATTTAAATGTCTAACAGAAGATGTTTCCATATGAAATCGCTTAACCAGCGCACTGCCGGGGGTTCGCACCAACTACGAAGAGCCGGGGGGAGTTCCCCCCCTAAGTCCTCGAAAATCACGCAACGTAGCGATAAGTGGAAACTGGCGTTGGATAGCTCAAGGCAATATGTATCGAGGGCATACTAGTATTTTTAGATCAAGTCAGTATTGAGGACACCGGGTCCAGAAGTCACCTTGGATATTGTTTTAGCTGAAACATCATTTTGACATTCATAGTAAGTGTTTTAAACTGCTCTTCACTTGAGTCGCCAATACTGTTGGGTTAGAAGCAATCCAATTTTGACCGTTGCACTTTCTCGGTGCATGCAGGTTGTTTGAAGTATTTGAATAAAACAACGCAAAATATGCTGACATTACTGAATTATTTGCTAAAATTCGTCGAATTGAGCTCAAATATCATTTGATCACTCAATTCTAAGCGTTCGAAAATTGCTCTTTACTTTGGTCGCCCATACACTTGGTATTTTGTAGAAACGATCTAACTTATTGCCACTGTTCGACGTTCAACATATTGGAACATATGTCGCGCTCTTAAAGGGACACTGCCTCTTCCGGATGATATCGCAAAAACAGGCTTAAACAAGGCCTAAAGACCACTATATTTTTAATTGCCAATTAATACTCTTATCCAAAAAAGCGCAAGTAACAAAAAACAATCATTCATTTCATTACTTTTAAGAATCTAAAAACTGTTTACGATTTATACACACACTACGTACATGGAAGCGTTTGCTCAAGTTAACTGTAATCACAGAGAAGGGATATCAACCTGACCAACCGCAGCTGACGCTAATTGCAATTGGATAGAACGCCGGATGCGCTTATACATTTGGTTCCTGGTTAACTGAATTCTACCGGCATCTGCCGTCATGTTGAGTCGTTGCGATGGGAACGTGAACAGACCTTTCCATTGGTACTCCCGGAAATCGGAGGAACAATCAAAAGAAAACTCGGTCGGGAAAAAACTTCTCAATGTTGGAAATCAAAATCCCTTACGTAAAAGTTAAAAAAAAAATATGTGGCAAGTCTGGAACTTTTGCTTCCTTGCACGTAACAATATTGTTTCAAATCATGGGGGGGCTATAGTAAGAACCTGAAATGCTTCTGACATTAAATTGGTAGAATTCTTAAGCATAAAAATTTCACTAATTTCCATAGTTGCACAAGCTGCAATTTAATTTGATTTTGGTACGATGGTGCGAACTCGTCACCTCATTGTGGAAGAAAACCGAACTTGAACGCGATATTGGCGACTTGGGCGCGAATAAAAACCGGATTCATGGTGCTTATCAAATTCGGCTGTTCTTTTACATATCAAATTTTACTTTGAGTGGACAGTGTCCCTTTAAAAGTGAAGGGAAAACACTGATCATGAAATCCGAAAGAAGTTTCTATTTGGTAAATTTCCATAATTCAATTGATAAATATAAAATATTGTTATTTCACTTAACACTTTCGAATTGAAAATCAATCAAATGTATAAATACATACCATACATACTGCATAAGATAATTCAGAAACATAAATCAAATGTTCAATATTTCCCATTAAGTGTTCGCAGTATAGGTGTTAACAGTATGTATTGTAATTTGTAATTACCTTGCGATAGAGCCAGGGATGGAGCATACACCACGATGGCCATGTATATAGTCTGTAACGCAGGGCGGCGGTGTCATCCTTACAGAGCTTCTGTAATATTACAGGCAATTATATCATCAATATTGATCAGCAGACCATACAACTAGGAGAGCTGGCACGCATGCAGTCATGAGGAGACATCAAACGTTACATTTACAAATCCATCAATGGATGTTATTACTATGCTCGAAACATATTATTAAAGCATTGATACTTTTATGTGACAGGGTCAAATGAACGTTAATAGTACATAAACAAACACATACGTCCTGGTGTTACACAAACACAGGTTTTATTCAGCTTAAAGCTGCAGTGCTGCAAAGACTTAAAGCTGCAGTGCCCCTTATCACGAAGTCTGTGCAAAAATATCGATGACCAGGGGGCGGAGGGTATTTTGGGATAGAGGGGAGGGCGAACCGTTGTTGACCGGGAGGAGGGGTGGAGCGTTAACGAAAAGTTATTGACCTCCAGTACCGCATTCCTGTGTGTGAGTGTGTGCGCGGAATGCGGATACACATGGAATGCGGGGGTGTTCAGGCATCGACGGGGGGTGGTGAAACAGAACAGATGCGTCTTCAGGCATCGATTAGAGGTAAGAGGGTAATAAAACGGAACCAAACACCATGTCAGTCATAATATCAATTTCTCCCAAAATTATGTCAAATCGATTGATATCTATATAGATCCGCCGCGGAGCAAAGACAAGGCCTTTGGATTACCATTTGAACGCAGAAAATGAGGCCGCCTAACACCCGAACCATCCGAGCGAACCGTAACTCCAGATACTGCAAACAGAAACAGAACCATTACATTGTCACAACATACAAACCATCCGAGCGAACCGTAACTCCAGATACTGCAAACAGAAACGTCGCCAATACATTGCCAGAACATACTTAGGACACAAGTAGTAAACAGCTGCGTGTAAGACAAACCTCACTCTGTCCGAAGATTGTCCACTGCTGCTAGTAGACATCTTAGCATTTGAATAACTCTATTCATTACCTCTAGGTAATGCATATATCTTTTCATTACCTCATTACCTCTTGGTAATAATCTATGTAGTGTAAATAAACACATTCATATTATTACCTCTTTTCACTGTTACTTGGCTCAATTCTAGGAAAATTTGCACTAAATCGTCTGTCTTTTTGCTGGAAACGTGCACAGAAACTCGAATGGCTCTAAGTAAATCTACATAAACACCCACTAACTAGTCTATTGCCTCTTTAACCCGGCATTTCACAGACAAGCTACAGTGTACCTACCTCATACGCTGAAATGACCCTGAGGTCGAAGAAGATGGGCATGTAGAGATAGGCTGCTGCCGGCATCACTATGAAGTAGGAGAAGCCGATGACCCAGTACTGGGTGCCGTTTTGATAGACTTCCGCTGGTGTCCCTAACAAAGTGATGGCTGACATGAAACTGAAATGAGGCCAAACAACATTTCAGCTGCACTGCAGCCAAACGCCTGAATGGAAATGGAAATACAGACTGCGTAAACGGTCGTGTCTGCAATACATGATGTAATGTCTCTGGCAGCTAAGCTTCTGGAAAAGAAAACTCATTCGACTAACAATTATTTTTATCATGTCTCATTCATATGTCTTTATTTAAAGGGAAGTGTCGACCTTAAAGGGAATAGTTCACCTTTAACATTGGAGTTTTGAGTTGAGATAGCCAAGTTGTGGCGCATGCTCGAAAATGACTTTGTGACGCTTTCACATTTTCAAAGAAACCTCTTAATTATTTAATATTCAGTCCTAAAAGTCGGACCGGGTTCCCGGTAACTCCCAATCGTAATTGCTGATTTTGGCTAATAGACGCATGATTTATGATGTAAGATGACGTAAGACTTTGGAAAAGATGTTCGAATAGAAACGCATAGTGCTGGATTTGGACAAGAACATATTGTTTCAGTGCCCTCATTCCCGCTAGGATTGCAAGAAATAAACTTGGAGGATTTATCGTGATTGTGATGCTTAAATCGTCTATAAAACGTTATTCTCAGCAACATTCTCAGCGACGTACCTAGTCTTACAGATGGGCCGAAATCCGTCTTCATCTTGATTGCTTCCTTGCGTGCATGGGTTTTCAGGAATAACTCCAGTTTCACTGCACTGATTATGCAAAGAATACACTGATAATTTGTCGTAAATGAATACATGGTATAGGCTAAGCTGAAATATTTAACACAACTAAACACAACTTTCAAGCGTCCATAGATGAACCACGGAAACTTCTTCGTGGATAAACACAAATAACGGCCAAAGAATATTTGTAATTCTTTGCCTGTTTGTTTTATCTATGTGACGTCGCCCATTCATGGTGTATCCCGTCGGCGATTATGCCAAATAAATAAATGAATAAGCACGTGAATTCAGTGACGGATCCAGAAAATCTTCAAGGAGGGGGCCATCAATTGCAGTGGTGCCCCTACCTATACCCAAATCTTGAAACTGACGAGATTTGCGTCCACATATTTTGAGGGTGCCCCTATTTCAGCATTCTTTTTTTTTATTTGCAAAATGTTAAGGACCCCTCAGGTCAGCAGAGTGCCCCCTCAGCCGGCCAGAGTGCCCCCTGAGGCGGCTAGAGTGCCCCTCAGGCGACAAGAGTGCCCCTCAGGCGGCTTAGAGTGCCCTCTCAGGCGACAAGAGTGACCCCCTCAGGCGACAAGAGTGCCCCCTCAGGCGACAAGAGTGCCCCTTCAGGCGGCCAGAGTGCCCCTCAAGTTTGAGGCCCAAGGGGGGGAATGGCCCCATGCCCCCCACTCTGGATCGCCACTGGAATTGACTTCGAATTAATCTCCGTGGTTCTAAAAGCGTTGCATTTTTCCGCATCTTTAACAAGTTATTAGGCAAGTACTGTCTTGTGTGCGCCACGATTGCTTCAAATCGATGACGTTTTGATGACATACGTGCTTATTAGAAAGCAGATTTCGCGTTATTTAGAGGAAAAAGTATGAATTTGAACCAAATATCTGACATTTTAATTTGCTTTTTCAACGTTAATATATATTTTTATGACTTACTAGTATCATGATAACTAATTTCTCTCTTCATCACTTCTGAGCTTTTTCTCTTTTTTTTCTTCTTCAATGTGAACTATTCCCTTTAACATGGGGTTTTGAACCAAGATAGCAGAATTGTAGCTAATACCGGGTGGGCCGAAAAAATGTTTCGAACTTCAAAACCATATTTCTACTAAAGTACTTGCCCGAGGATCGTGAAATTTTGACGATGTAACGCCACAACATATTTCTATTCACTCCTAAATTTGCACGTAGGTACGTAAACTTTGTCGTGATATATTGGGCTGTAAAGAGCACGTGACAGATTACGAGTTTTCCTTACATCTTCCCTCTCCCCAAAAAAATGTTCCGAACTTGTAACGCATGTTTTACGCGTTTGGATAAGGATAGATGTTTGAACTTTTGCGCAACCGTTTATAAGGCTCTGGTATATATTTCTGCTAATTTTAAATAAAATCCATTCATGTCTTCACATTTCATTAACACCGAAACAAACACCACCCAAGACAACTTTTTCTCACTGCAGTTGTATTTGAACACGTGAGCGATCGCACCTCCCTCAGCGCGGACCACAGCGTTTAGTCGTCGCTTCCACTAGCAGGATTTTTTTATTCACCTGATGCGTGTCCAGAGGTCACTCCCTCCCATGCAGCCACTATCGCAGCCCTCAACTTCCTCCAGGGAGTCAAACTTCTGACGGCCGGACTCGTACACCGCCTCTGCCAGGACGCTCCAGACGCAGTAATGCAAAGGGTTAAGGTCCGGTGAGTTCGGCGGCCACTCGTCCTTGCCGATGAAACAAGCAGGATGGAGCTCCTTCACACAGAAAAAGAGAAACTCATGGGTTTCTAGTGGTCCAATTTGCCTTCATCGGCAAGGACGAGTGGCCGCCGAACTCACCGGACCTTAACCCTATTCCCTGCGGGCGGCCAGAATTACGTTAACCTGCGGGGGGCAGATTTTCCCCCCCCCCCCCAAGATCTTCCGAGAACCGCTCGGCCGATTCGATGGACGAACCACCATTGATTCGCTTGTGACGAAATCTTGTGCTTTTTGGACTCCGAAATTGCTTTTATGCTAAAAAATGGGAGCCAGGGGGCAAAAAAATACGAAAATTTTGGTGTTTTTGAAAGGTCATTTGGCCATGTGTGATTCGACCGATTTGCATGCAAAAAAACGTTTTATGATGCCTTCCCCAATGTCATGTTTTCATATGATATGAAAGCGCAAGTAGCAAATGAAAATCATATGCGCACTCAGGATAAAATATAGCGTGATAATTTATGAAAATCTGTCTTTATCCTTAGGTTGACGTGGGGTAACCGTCATATGTGGCTTATTTGCCTGTAAATTGGTTAAATGAAACACAATTGTGCAATAGCGGATTTAGGTAAACCAACGTGGGGGCACCATGTGACGGAACGCCTTTTTCATCCTGTCTATTTTGAAGTGGCTAAATTGAACGAGAATATCGGCCTCCCATTTGATGTACCGGAGTTCGCCTCTGCCCAAAATATGATTATAATCTAATTATGTATGATGTATTAAAGCATCGACTTTAGCTTCTGACGCTTATCCCGCAACTACGAAGGAAGTATGCGCCGCGCGCACCCGCATTCGTAACGACTCCAAAAACATGACCCTGGAGCCGCCTCTGCTGGTCCGATTTTTTCAAAATTTTCACAGAAAATCGCATCATTCATATTATAGGAAAAGTCCGAAAGTTTCAAGACGATATTACGTAACGGTTCAGAAAGCAGCAGGCGAATAAACTTAGGCAGAAATCTGCCCCCCGCAGGGAATAGGTTTCACCCTGCCGGATTACTGCGTCTGGAGAGTCCTGGCACCGAGGCGATTTTACTAGTCCCGCCGTCAGAAGTCGACTCCTGGAGGGTTGAGGGCTGCGATAGTGGCTGCATGGGAGGGAGGGACTCTGGACACCATCAGGCGAAGCATCCTGCAGTGAAAGCAGCGACTAAATGCTGTGTTCCGCGCTGAGGGAGGTGCGATCGCTTACGTGTCGCTTACAACTGCAGTGATACAAAAGTTGTAATCGTTGGTGTTTGTTTCGGAGTTTATAAAAAAAAACGCAGAAACATCTTACAGGAGCCCTATAAACGGTTGCGCAAAATTTAAAATATTTATCCTCATCCAAACGCGTCCAGCATACGATACAAGTTCGGAACTTTGTTTGTGGTAGAGGGAAGATGTAAGGAAAACTCGTAATCTGTCACGTATTCTTTACAGCGCAATAGATCACGACGAAATATACATACCTTCATACATGCAAACTTAGGAATGAATATGAATATGTTCTGGCATTATTCCGTCAAAATTTCACGGTCCTCAGGCATGTACTTCAATAGAAATACGGTTTTGAAGTTCGGAACGTTTTTTTCGTTCCACCCGGTATGTGTAGGTATAGAAATCATATGGTCCATAGTTCGTTCATCCCAAAACTCTACCTCAACGGCTCTAGAAGAGATTTTCGAACCAACCGCCATGGATCATACCAGATCGCAGGATTATACCAGATTGACCGTGTCGTCACAGCATTACAGCCAAGATATTTGCAGTTAAAGTCAACCAATTTTGACTACATTTCGCCAAAATTTTGACATCTGTCAAGACAGCTTTAGATTCAGATTCATATTTGGACCCCTCAGAATTGGATAAAACTTGGTGTACAATGTACAAACATATGTTTTTCTGTAGCCTTGCATACGCAGTTTAACATGGTGATTACGATGCTGAAGTCGGCTGGGCGTCACATTAAATACTTTGACCTCTAGAGGTCATCAAATTGTTCAGATTCACATTCAGGTTCACATTGACCTCTGTAGGTCAAAGTATTGAATGTGGTGCCCAACAGACTTCAGCATCATAATCACCATGTTAAACTGCATATGTACATACACCAAGTTGTATCCAATTCTGAGGGGGTTCAAATGTGAATCTGAATCTGTCTTGACAGACGTAAACTTTTGTGTCCTTGGCGACTGCCGGTTGCCATTCCAACGTGTCCCAGCATAAAAACAGTGGTGTTCAGGCTTGAGGCTGGCATTTGCACGGTGTTTCCAGTAAATTTGACAAATCAGCGATGTGCTAGCTCCAGGATTTTGCGTGCGTGTGCATTTATTGACAAGGCCGTACATCACAATAATAAGAGTAGGTAATTGAGTGTGTTCTATTGCTGTGAACAATGCTGCTAAAATGCTGTTTGTGTGAATCAAAGCAAGGGCTCTGCCACGGGTGTGAAGTTTGGGGTGGGATGTGGATTCATGAGCTCAACGAGATATAGGGCTGAGCAGGGGCGCAGCCAAATCTTCAGAAATGGGGGCAAGCCGGTCATGATGTCCCCCAAAAAACTGTCCCTGAATAGGACAAACTCTACGGATTTCGGCCACTTTATTTTGCGAGGCCCCTTTTTAAAACTTTTGATGAGCTGGATTAGACCAGGACTTTCAGGACCCTCAGAGAGGCCCATGAACCACGCACATAGCCAGGATTTATCCGTGGAAGGGGTGGCGCCTCAAAAAGGCCCCTTCCCCCTCGGATTTTCGGAACTGCTGGACTGATCTTAAAAATGCAAACGGCATCCAATAGCTCTTGAAAATTTGTCGCAGGAAACCTAATATTGTGGACCTCGGGGGCACCGACGACGTCTCAGGCCACGTCAAAGACAAAATGTTTGATCGTGTCATACTAGTCTCGTTGGATGAAATTGTCGTGCGATATTAAACGATTAAGCAGTTGGTAAATCGGTACGATTCGTGCGTCTGACACTTCTTAGTAACATTCTAAGCTGTTGATGACCTAAAGTCAGGTCAAGGTCATCCTAGGTCACGAGGTCAGACTGCAGATTACGGTCATTAGGCGTTGTAACACATGTTTATGTGTTTGTGAAAAATGACCTTAGAGCATTATTTCTTCCATAACAATAGAAGAAAAGGCAAAAAACAAGTTCATTTGTATGCATGGTAATGCTGTAGAAGTGTCAATTTGTTTTCTATTTTGAAAGGTTTTAAGTAGGTCATTTTTGACGATATCGACTTCAAAATTGATACACAAGTTCACCTGGCACGTTTCAATCATATACATTCCAGTTTTGTATTATTTTTATTTGTTTCCAAAATTGTGAAAAATTCCTTTCGATGTCCCAAATTTTTAATTTCAATAAAACTAAAAAAATCAGAGATTTCAGTTGCATAGCCGAGTCTATTAACAGTCAATTGCTACATGACAACTTAGTTTATACAAAACAAATTCCGCTTTTGACAGCGTTTTCCGCAAGTCCTTATTTTTTAAACAAAAACTGCAGAACATGACTTCACTCTAACTTTATTTCCGGTTATCCTATCATAACCTATTTATATATCTATATAACTTATGTTCCCTTCCCTTCTCTTCCCTTCCCTTCCGGCTTCCCTCTGTTCCTGCCTCCTCACCTGGCTATGAGTGACATGGCGGCTGGGAAGGTGCCCATCTGGCGACCTCCGAGCAGGTAACCCTCCGTGTCCCTCATCTCCTCGCTGTGACAGAGGCCGTAGTAGAGACCGATGCCCAGCGAGACGGCCAGAAGCAGTGCAAACACCACATAGTCCACGGCTGAGAAGCGCGACACCAGCTCGTCCACGTTGATGCCGACCTTCTGCACCGTCTCAGCGGCGACCGTCACCGCCTCGGAGGCCATGGTCACACCGGCGGGGTCAGGTCAGGTCAGCTCTCTTCGTGTCAAGCCGGGTGGCACTGACGCTGAAGAGGTCACCGATCCCTGCCGGGGAGAGAAAGCGCGTTAGACGACGAGTCGGCAGATTGTTAACATTCACATGAAATCACTTGCAAAAAACGATGAAAGTGGCTGGACAATGACTAGCCAGTTCGACGAGGACAGTGACAAATAGCATTGCCACACAGCCGGTACAGAAGACAGGAGTACGTGCAGCAAACCGGAACAGAAGACGCGGAGACGTCAGCAAAACCCATAACTCCGTCCGGGATGGCTCATGATTTAGACTAATTTAAGAATATCCAAGATGTCAGGATTCTCTCGTGAATCTGCTTATCAACTTTTAGCATTTATTCATAGCTTTAGTATCAGACAGAAGTCATTCAAGCGACTGATGACAGCGGTATGCGAGAAGTCGGGTATGGCCAGCCCAGTCCAGGTACTGCGAAAAGTCAGATCCACCCAGCCCGGGTACTGCAAAAAGTCAGATCCACCCAGTCCCGGTACTGTGAAAAGTCAGATCCACCCAGTCCCGGTACTGTGGAAGGTCAGATTCGCCAAGTCCCGGTACTGCGAAAAGTCAGACCCACCCAGCCCCGGTACTGCGAAAAGTCATATCCACCTGCAGCCTCTGCACGTAGCACCGATGTGGATGGCCTTGAATAGGACGGGATTTCATCATTTCGCTTACTCATACCTACTTGCTCTAGATCTCGTGGCTAATGGAGCTATCAAACTTGTCGCGAGTTGTGGCTTTATGAAGAGTTGACGCTTTTGTAAGGGCCTAAAGGGGCATTGTCAGACTGGTGGCTGAACGGAAAATGCGAACTTGTAAGCTGAATTTGTGGATCAATGAAATGTCGGAAAATATTGTGGGAATGAGCGTCCCGAAGCAACCGATAACAGGAACTTAGTAGTACCTACGATATCCCGCTATGCCGTAGTTCCCCACATTTAATTCGCAGATTGCGGGTGAAACGACGCAAGGCACGAGTAGGTACTACATACCACTTTCCAACGAGCACAGCCGCAACTGACGAGCCAGAGGCAACGTGGCCAACGCCCATGCGGTTAAACCATGCTTCGTTGCAGCCGCTTACGACACAGGAGTTTCTCATGCAGACAGTTTGCGACACGGGGCGTACAGTGTAGAGCAAATGTTCTGTCCACTTCATCGACACCACCCGATGACGATGTTCCCAGCTAATAAATCCTTCGTGAAACGGGTAAGAGCAGTCCTTTCAGTGCTCTATTCGAATAAACCCTCCACTTCCCTGGGGTGGTTTTGTTTTCGTCTGACGGAAGGTAGCATAGAAAGTATTATTAAAAAGCTTTGGTTAAGCGCACCCGTTTAGTTCAATGTCAACTTTGTCTATCGGTGTTGCCTGCTCGGTGCTGTACGCAGTGAAATCTAATGAAGCTATTTATGCCCTCGCCCCTGATACCGGGGGAGAGGGCTATAGTAATTGCATTGGATTCCACTGCGTGCAGCACCGACAGACAGAGGCTGAGACAGCGGACAGAACTTTTGCATGGACAGTAGGGTGGCGCAAAATATACTTATGTCAGAAAATTATAGCGGATACAGGTTTTTCCCATGCTTTTGGACATGCTGAGTTCAATGGTGCAAATTAAAATTAATTTTAACACGTTTAGGGTCGCGAAATATCTGTGAATAATAGTGATCTATGCCACATTTTCGACTTAAATCAGAAACATGATTGCGCAAAACACATAAACTGTACAAATGTGAGATACAGGGACGCATGTAGCAGATAGAACTGATATTCAGCTTTCGTTTGACGCCATGCCCGAGTCTGTAGCACTTACAGTTCACTTTGTATACACATCTTTCTACATCAATATCTGTCTCCGGCGGCCCCGCCGCCAGCGTGGGTTCAAATCCCGCCGCGCGGTCTTGAAGCCGAAAAGGGAAACTTTCGCGCGGGCACATAGTTGCGGTTTCTCCTAAAGGACGCAAAATGTTATCTGGTATCCTTTGAAGCGAATGTTAATGCCTTTTTGGACATTTCAATCAGGGATTATATTGGGAAAAAATGAATGAAACGTCTGTTAAACCAGTCCATATACATGTGTAAATATTTGGTGACTTCTAAATACGCGCTCTATACCGACAATTTAAACGACGCTCTGTTGAGGTGCGGCACAAACGAAATGAGTTAAAAATATGTCAAGCCACTTGGCATGTCACTAGCATTCTTTGTATTCAAATCCTACCTAATTCACATGCATAACTAAGGACAATGACAACACCCTAGATAACATGTATAAACCTCCACCCCCTTACCCAATAATGCGTACCAGTTATTTGTTTTCACTCAGCTGGTCATCTGAATGACTATTTACAAATTGTGGTGTATGCAACACCTATCTCGACGAATGGTTAAATCAGCATTGACTGAAGAGCATAACATTATGCCTGTGCCAAGCCTACGCTGCGGCTGTGCACCCTTACGTCTGGGTTACCTACATTTTCTCCAGTGTAGGGGAACTGCAATCGGGAACTGTCGCCTGTGGGGCTCGACCATCTGCATAAGTGCCTGCAGTTGAGTCTCATCCGATCATCTTAATGCAACGCTTCGCCACATGATTTGTCCCCTTGAGGCTGATGATGAACTCACTGAACTTATGGAAATCGTCGTCTGTCCCCACTCAGGCCTCCGGTTAGGTGGAGCCAGGGTTGGCTTAGGAAACGCCCACATCAGCACAAATTGAGCCACGACGCCCATCGACGACTCCATGAGCTCAGCTGGACTCTACGATGACTGAATGCCTTCGGTGAGGTCCTCAGGCTTTAAACCAGAGCTTTTCAGCAGCGCGGCACCATGTGTGTCCTCCTTCCCATAGACCCTCCGGCTACCAACGCCAGGCGGCACTATCTCGCTGCCGCAGATACCAGACGGGCTAGTCGTCCACCGGAGCGCTGCCTCGGTGGACTCGATATCCTCCTTCTTGTGATGTGATGACTTTCCTTGGTGGAGCCGCCAGGTCCAGTGCCGGTGCCTTGTCAGCGGCTACGGGGGCAGGCCAGCCAGGCTGGCGTTATTATTGTATAAGGGCGCCATTGAAGCGCACCATTTACGACGCAGCAGTGCGCATAGCTCCTCCTCCTAGCAGTCATCCTGACCAGTGACCAGCTCGGCCTGAGGAGGAGTCTGACGCGCCTGGCTTGCCTGCACCGGTGCCACCGACGCTCCGGCTCTGGACCTTAGCGCCCACCACCAGGACGTTCATCCACAACAAGACGGTGGATACATCCGACGTCACCGAGGTGGCGCTTGAGTGGACGGCGCGGCCACGTTCTGGTTTCTGCGGCCGCAGCTAGTGCCCCTGGCGCTGCTGAACTCTGACATGATCTCTGGCAGGAGGAGAGAGGTCGTCATGGCGGCTACGCTGCACTTGAGCTCCGCGTTTAAGCACTGAGGACTACACCGACGCACAGTATAGTCTATCAGTATAGTTAAATCGACCTCCTCGATGAAGCGGTCGTGGCTCATTTTCGGGCTGATGTGGGCGTTTCCAAGCCAACCTGGCTCCACCTGACGGTGGCTGGGTGGGGGCAGAAAGACTAGTTCCATAAGTTCAGTGAGTTCGTCACCAGCCTCAAGGAGACAAATCATGTGGCGGAGCGTGGGCATTAAGAGACGAACAACTATTCTAAACACGACCTCACCAAAGCATGAGGCTCAAACTGCAGGCACTTTGCAGGTTTGGTCGAGAAATCCACAGCGCAGACAGTTTTTTTTGATTGCAGAAATCCAACGCCTGGAGAAATGTAGGTCACCCAGAACGTTAGGTACTTAGCTGCACGACTATATAAGGCTTGGCACAGGCCATCAGGTTATGCTCTTTAGTCATTTGCGTATATTATCACCATTCGTTGAGGATAGTTTGCATACACCAAAAGTTGTAAATAGATCATTCCAGTATGACCCAGCTGGTTAAACAAACAATAAGGCTGGGGACGCCTTATCAGGGTAGGGGTGAGGATTATACATGTTCTAGCGTGTTTCCATTGCTTAGTTTGCCTACGTGCTTAGGTAGTGATTGAGAAGAAGAATGCAAGCGAATGACCAGAGGCTTGACATATGTTTTGAAGGCCCCTCCTTTTGTTTGTCGCACTACACCAGAGCGTCGTATTAATTGTCGGTTATACGCGTATTTACAAGAACACCCATAGTTTACCGCATGTCTATACTGGACTGGTTAACAATCGTTTTCATTTAATCATTTTCTTGCCAATGATGCCTGATTGAAATGAAAAAGCCTCATTCGCTTCAACAAGGAGTAGCCAAGCAGGCATTTTGGCTCGTCCTTAGGAAAACCACTCCGGCACGAAAGGTTTCCCTTTGTTGGACTCAAGACGCGCGGCGTGAGATTTGAACCCACGCGCTTGCGACGGAGGCCGCGGGGACAAATAATTTGATGTTGAAAGATAGTGTATACAAAGTGAACCGTAAGTGCCTACAGACTCGGGCATTGGCGTCAAACGAAAGCTGAATAATCTCAGTTCCTATTCGTTTCATGCAGTCCTTGTATACCCACATTTGTACAGTTTATGTGTTTTGGGCAATTATGTTCCGATTTTTGTCGAAAATGAGCAACATCACCATTTTCACCGATTTTTCGCGACTCCTAAACGTCATCAAAATTAATTTTAATGTACACCATTGAACTCAGCATGTCCAATAGCATGGGAAAAACCTGTATTCGCTATAATTATTCCAGACCACCTAAGTATCACATTTGACAGCACCATCCCGTAAATGGAACCAGAGCATTTGCACTACAGCTGTACATACAACACGACACAACCACCCTTGCGTCCGCTACGACCACAGGGGGCCTGTGGTGTAGCAGTATGCCAACACGAAACCTGTACAACACAACGCAGCCCCTCCACGATCACAGGGGGTGTAGCAGTATGCAACACGAACCGTCACAACACAACCGCAGGCGCGCGCTCACGGACACAGGGTGTAGCAGTATGCAACACGAAACCGTACAACACAACCGCAGCCCGGCTCACGACACAGGTTGTAGCAGTATGCAACACGGACGTACAACCACAACGCAGACGCTTCACGACCAGAGGGTTGTGTAGCCAGTATGCGACATGGGCCGTACAAACACAACGCAGCCGCTCACGACACAGGGGTTAGCAGTATGCGACAGCGGCCGTACAACACAACGCAGCCCGCTCACGACACAGGGGTGTAGCAGTATGCGACATGGGCCGTACAACACAAACGCAGCCCGCTCACGACACAGGGGTGTAGCAGTATGCGACATGGGCCGTACAAACACAACGCAGCCCGCTCAAGAAACAGGGGTTTGTAGCAGTCAAGCGACATGGACCGTTACAACACAAGCAGCCGCTCACGACACAGGGGATTAGCCAGTACTTGCAAGACACGGCCGTACACACTAAGCCGCAGACCAGCCTCACGACACAGGGGGTGTAGAACAGTATGCGACATGGACCCGTTACAAACACCAACGCAAGCCGCTCACGACACAGGGGTGTAGCAGTATGCGACACTGGGCCGTACAACACAAACTCGCAGATGATCCGCTCCAGACACAGTGGCTGTAGCAGTATGCGACATGGGCCCGTACAACACAACGCAGCCCGCTCCACGTACACAGGTCGGTGTAGCAGTTATGCAACACGACGTACAACACAACGCAAGCCGCTCCACGGACACAGGGGTGTAGCAGTCATTGCGACACTTGGGCCGTACCAACACAAACGCAGCCGCTCACGACACAGGGATATTTGTCAGCCAGTATGCACATGGGCCGTGCAAACACAACGCAGCCGGCTCACGAGCACACGTGGGTGCTAGGCAGTTATGCGACATGCGGCCGTAAACACAAAACGCAGCGACTCACGACACAGGGTTATTATGTTAGCAGTATGCGACATGCCGTTCTGGCAAAAAGCAACCAGCTCAATGATATGATCCAGTAAATTGGTGGACCACCCCTGAGTGTCACTGGATACCTGGTTTTTCCCTGGTTTCCCTGGTTTCCCAATTTGGTCTCAAAGTAAATGCAAGCAAGACCGAACTAATAGCGTATCGGATCCCGCCAAAAATTGTCGCGGACCCTTGACCTTATCACTGTTTCGTTCCGCAAATACAGAGTTCAACGAGAGTCAAGCGTGAAAAACTTAGGTGTTGTATTCGACAAGCACCTTACATGGACCTTCGCAACGTTGTCTCTTTGAGTAAAAAAAAATGTAGTGTATCCTTATTGCGAGACTTCGCACGTGCGGCACAAGCATCCCCCGCGAGCTGTTGCCACCTCTTGTAGATGCTTTGGTGGTCTCACACGTTCGGTACTGCTTAGCAGTACCTATATGGCAATGGCTCGCAGAAGAATATACAACGCCTTGACAAAATTATACATTCGTGTCATATCTGGTAGACGTAAATTTGATCACATATCTGACGTGCGAGCTGAGCTTGGCTGTGCCCGACTCGCCAGCGAGTTGATACAGACAAGCCACTCCCTAAATTTACTTTCACCAAAATTCCGAGAAACAACAGGGGGAACCAGCAGGCTCTTGCTTCCCTGCTTGCAGGTCAATTCTGACCTCCCGCTCCCCCGCTCTTACGCGACAAAACTCGGACCTGCGCCCTTCCACGCGTGAGGACGAGGCTGGGCAAGCGCCTCGCTTTCTATACCCATGTTGTTAAGAATTACAATGACCTGCCCTTCTTGAGACTACGTTCACTCGGCCATGCCCGCCATTCAGATCAAAATGAAAACATGCCTCGGGCCGCACGACCGGACTAGCCTGGCTTTATGCGCCTTGTATTGTGTTAATATTTATATGTTGTGTGTGATGTAAAACATTGGTGTGTGTGGTGTGTGTGTGTTGTGTGTGCTGCGGCGCGTGTATGAGCGAGTATTTTAAATTATTTTGATATTTAGGATTTTTGTATCTTTCGTGTTCCTCATGCTTGTATGTGGCCCCGGAATAGCCCGCTCCGGCGTGGATGGGGTCCAACGTCAAATACAATACAATACAACACAGCTCAACACAGCCGCTTACGACACAGGAGTGTAGCAGTATGTATGCAACACGGACCGTACAACACAGCACAGACTGCAGCTGGCTGGTGAGGACTTTGGCCACAAGGTCAAACCCAACACCGCCAGTTGATTGCGCAGACATAGCTTCAGGTGGCGGCGGCACCCGCTTATAGGAGCAAAAACACCACCAATGGCGGCGCTCGAGCGACTCTGACCTCAACTCGCACTGCAGCTGTCGACCCTTTCTCTTACGGCGGCGAGTCAGGACCCTCTCTGACACTGTACCACTGCCCTCTCGGCTCGGCGTTAATAACAGAGTAGCCCTGCTCAGTGCAGCCGTGTCACAGTCACAATGTCAGCGACTGTATCGACGGTGTGGTGAGGGCGCGGACCGGGGACGGGAACGGGAAAAAATAAACGGGGAAAAACGGGGGGGAAAAACGGGGGGAAAAAAACGGGACAAAATAGATGCAAAGGCAGCCTCGTCAACTGAAACTTCACCGAACAAAATTAGAATATAAATTATCAGACTATGAACGTGCGAAGTTGGGTATTGCCATTGCATCATAACGGAGATGTATTCAGAAGCAGAGTTCCCGTGTGGTGTAAATGACCGCATACCAGCCGATGACGGGTTAACCCTGCCCATACCAGCCAGTGACGGGTTAACCCTCGCCCATACCAGCCGGTGACGGGTTAACCCTCGCCCATACCAGCCGTGGCGGGTGAACCCTCGCCCATACCAGCCGGTGACGTGGTTAACCCTCGCCACATACCAGGCCGGTGACGGTTAACCCTCGCCCATTACCAGGCCGTACGTAACCCTCGCCCATACCAGCCAGTGACGGGTTAAACCTTCCGCCACATTAACCAGCCGGTGACGGTTAACCCTCGCCCATACCAGCGATGACGGGTTAACCCTAACGACCCCATACCAAGCCGGTGACGGGTAACCCGTCGCCCTATACCAGCCAGTGACGTGTTAACCCTTGTTCATACAGCCGGTGGCGGGTATAACCCGTCCGCCCATACCAGCCAGTGGCAGGTTAACCCTCGCCCATTACCCAGCCGGTGGCCGCGGTTAACCCTCGCCCATACCAGCCGGTGGTGGTTAACCTCGCCCATTACACAGCCGATGCGGGTTAACCCTCGCCCATACCAGCCGGTGGCGGGTTAACCCGTTTGCCCATACCAGCCCGGTGGCCGGGTTACACCCTCGCCATACCAGCCGGTGGCGGAGTCCTTAAACCCTCGCCATACCCACCGGTGGCGGTAACCCTCGCCCATTACCAGCGGTGACGGGCTTAACCTCGCCATACAGCGATGGGGTTAACCCTCCCCATAACCCCAGCCGGTGCGGCGTTAACCCGTCGCCCATACCAGCCAGTACGGGTTAACCCTTCGCCCGATTACCAAAGCCGATTGGCGGTTAACCACATCAGCCCATACACCAGCCGATGAGCGGGTATAACCCTCGTCCATACCAGCCGGAATGACCGGGTTTAACCCCTCGCCCATTACCAGCCGTGACGGGTAACCCTCGCCCATACCAGCCAGTGGCAGGTTAACCCTCGCCCATACCAGCCGGTGGCGGGTTAACCCTCGCCCATACCACCGGTGACGGGTTAACCCTCGGGCCCATCCAGCCGATGGCGGGATAACCTCGCCCATACCAGCCGTGAGGGTTAACCCTCGCCCATACCAGCTAAGGACGGGTTAACCCCTCGCCCAACCAGCCAATGGCGGGTTAACCCTCGCCCATACCAGCCGAATGAAGAACGGGTTAACCCAATCAGCCCACACAGCCGGTGCGGGTTAAACCCTCGCCCATACCAGCCGGTGGACAGGGTTACCCTCGCCCAATACCAAGCCCGGTGACGCGTTTAACCACTCACCCAAATACAGCGATCCGCGGGTTAACCCTCGCCCATACCAGCCAGTGACGGGTTAACCCTCGCCCGGGAGATCACTGCATGTCCGGGTACGGGGGTAAGATCTCCACTGGTGTTTCGCTCCTAATTGAGCAGCTAGAGCTTTGATTGAAAAACGAGCGTGTTGTGTGTGACGAGAGGAAGTCATTGGCACCAGATTTTAAGGTCTTGGGTCAATAGGTGACCTCTGAGGTCATGTCAATGACCCAAATGTCATAAAATCGTAAATGTGTACAAATTGAATACTGATCGAGCTAAAATGATTAAAGAATATCTACGTATGCGTAAGTCGTGACAAATTTGAAATTAACGTCACAAAATCTCCTATAAACTGCCAAATTCCAAAAAGGTAATGTCAGGTCATCTGCGGTCAGTAAGCTCGGACCCTCGGTTGACATGTGGAAGCGCATGACCCAGTGGAACATATGATTATGTAAAATGGATCCCAGATTTGAAATCAGCGTCACACATTATTGTCCTAGAAACGGCCAGGAGCCAAAACAAAGTCGTCAGAGGTCATTGCAGGTCCGTGTCTTCGATTCTTGACCTCAGAAAAGGTCAGTCGAGGCCACAATCTCAGTGGAAGCAGCAGCAGTCACCTGGAAACACCTGTGCATATGCTTCTGAACAACAAACACTCGGAAACTTCAGAGTATGTGTCAAATTGATGCAATAGTAGGGTACTGAAAGTTTCATTCGCGATCAGTTGATATTTACGTGAGTTATTAAAAAAAAAGAGGATGGATGACATTCATCCCCCCCACCCAGGTGAGGGTTAAAGGGAAATAATCACCTTTTATTTTTGTTAGCAACAACTTCTTATGGTCTTGTTATGGTATAACAGTTATTAAATTTAAATTTAAAAATTAAATAAAATGATTCCTAAATTCAAAGTTGTAAGTTTGGAGAAAAAAGAAAGGCAAGTACCATAGTGAGCTTCATGAAGGTCACTGGCAACGTTGTCCTTCCCTACGTCCTATATGTAAACAATTCATAGGGCCAGAAGTAAAGCAAGTGCGCCAAGACGTGTGACAACGTCCCTGATTGGTCAATGAATAAAAAATCGCCGACACTAAATAGGCCGTCGTGGGTGGCCAAGTTGAGCCTCCGATGTAATTACCAGTTATTTATTCAGAAATAAGGACAAAAATGACTTGAGTCTCAAAATCATAAAAATTCTAAAAAGTGTCACTGTATTTCGTCACAAACATTCATCAGGTGACTCCAGTAAAAAAACGTTTTAGTTTGTGTCGCTCAGGTCGGATTTTTTTATTCAGCTTTCCATTGTTTGTCGATTTTTTGGGGGGAAAACTGATTTTTTGCCATGATAATATAACCATAGTCACTGGCGGATCCAGGGGCGGCAGCCCCTTCCCCCATTCCAGGCCGGACAGGGGCGGCAATACAAGTTAGCCCCCCCCCCCCAATTCCGCTAAACTAGTGATAAAAAATGGGTACTGGCTGCGAATAATAACGTTTTGACGAGAACAATTTGTTTTGCCTCGTTTGTGTTTCCTCTTATTGCTCGTTCGTGTTCACCGCATAACACGGACCGCCGCCGACTGGCCGGTAAAAATGGCGCCAACAGACACAGCCGCACTCGCACTCAATTTGCCATCGCTGCACCTGCCCGAGACTGCAGACGGCTGTGGGGCGTGACGGAGCCTATAGCTACTCCAGCGTTGCAGCCATAGGTGGACGGCTGTTGGGGCGTGACGGAAACCTATAGCTACCCAGCATGCAGCCATAGATGACGGCTGTGGGGGCGCTGACGGAGGAAGGACCTATGCCTTCATAGCCTAGGCCTATACTCTCCCTCCCTACCTACTATACCTCTCCTTATTAGCTACTCCAGCATGCAGCCATAGTTGGACGGCTGTGGACGCCCATGAACAGAGCCTATAGCTGACTTCCAGCATGCAGCCATAGATGGACGGCTGTGGGGCGTGACGGAGCCTATAGCTACTCCAGCATGCAGCCATAGGTGGACGACTGTGGGGCGTGACGGGGCCTATAGCTACTCCAGCATGCAGCCATAGTTGGACGGCTGTGGGACGTGACGGAGCCTATAGCTACTCCAGCATGCAGCCATAGATGGACGGCTGTGGGACGTGACGGAACCTATAGCTACTCCAGCATGTAGCCATAGTTGGACGGCTGTGGGACGTGAGGAGCCTATAGCTACTCCAGCATGCAGCCATAGGTGGACGGCTGTGGGACGTGACAGAGCCTATAGCTTCTCCAGCATGCAGCCATAGGTGGACGGCTGTGGGGCGTGACGGAACCTATAGCTACTCCAGCATGCAGCCATAGCGGACGCTGTGGGGACGTGACGGAACCTATAGCTTACTCCAGCATGCAGCCAAGTGGACGGGCTGTGGGACGTGACAGAGCCTATAGCTTCTCAGCATGCAGCCCATAAGGTGACGGCGTGGGGCGTGACGGGAACCTAAGCTACTCCAGCATGCAAGCCATAGGTGGACGGCTGTGGGACGTGACGAAACCTATAGCTACTCCAGCAATGCAGCCATAGTTGGACGGGCTTGTGGGACGTGACGGAGCCTATAGCTACTCCAGCATGCAGCCATAGGTGGACGGCTGTGGGCGTGACGCGAAACCTTATAGCTACTTCAGCATGCAAGCCATAGATGGACGGCTGTGGGGCGTGACGGAGCCTTATTAGCTACTCCAGCATGCAGCCATAGATTGGACGGCTGTGGGAACGTGACGGTGCCTATAGCTACTCCAGCATGCAGCCATAGATGGACGGTGTGGGGCGTGACGCGAGCCTATAGCTTTACTCCAGCATGCAGCCATAGTTGGACGGGCTGTGGGGCGTGACGGAACCTATAGCTACTCCAGCATGCAGCCATAGATGGACGGCTGTGGGACGTGACGGAGCCTATAGCTACTCCAGCATGCCAGCCATAGATTGGACAGCTGTGGGACGTTGACGGAAAACCTATAGGGCTTCTCCAGCATGCAGCCATAGGTTGGACGCGCTGAGACTGCGGACGGGGCTGTTGGGCCGTGACGGAGCCTATAGCTACTCCAGCGTGCAGCCATTAGTTTGGACGGCTGTGGGGCGTGACGGAAGCTATAAGCTACTCAGCATGCAGCCATATTTGGACGGCTGTGGGGACGTGACAGAGGGCCTATAGCTACTCCAGCTTGCAGCCATAGGTGGACGGCTGTGGGGCGTGACGGAGCTAGCTACTCCAGCATGCAGCCAAAACAGGTGGACGGCTGTGGACGTGACGCGAGCCTATAGCTACTCCAGCATTGCCAGCCATAGATGGACGGCTGGGGGCGTGACGGGAACCTATAGGCTTCTCCAAGCATGCAGCCATAGTTGACGGCTGTGGGACGTGACGGAGCCTATAGCTACTCCAGCGTGCAGCCCATAGTTGGACGGCTGTTGGGGCGTGACGGAGCCTATAGCTACTCCAGGCAGCAGCCATAGGATTGGACGGCTGTGGGCGTGACGGAAGCCTAATAGCTTAAACTCCAGCCATGCAGCCATAGGTGGACGGCTTGTGGGGACGTGACGGAGCCTATAGCTACTCCAGCAGTGCAAGCCATAGATGGATTGGCTGTGGGGTGACGGAACCTATAGCGCTACTCCAAGCGTGCCAGCCATAGATGGACGGCTGTGGGGCGTGACGGAGCCTATAGCTACTCCAGCATGCAGCCATAGATGGACGGCTGTGGGCGTTGACGGAGCTATAGGCTACTCCAGCGTGCAGCCATAGGGGACGGCTGTGGGGCGTGACGGAGCCTTAGCTACTTCCAGCATGCAGCATAGGAGGACGGCTGTGGGCCGTGACGGAGCCTATAAGCTACTCCAGCATGCAGTGACATTAGCTACGGCCTCCTGAGGTAGCTGCAGCGTGACGGGCCTATAGCTACTCCAGCATGCAGCCATAGAATGGACGGCTGTGGGGCGTGACGGAGCCTATAGTACTCCAGGCATGCAGGCCATAGATGGGACGGCTGTGGGCGTGACGGAGCCTATAGCTACTCCAAGCGGCTGCAGCCATAGGTGGACGGTCCTGGGGCGTGACGGAAGCTCTATAGCTACTCCGGCCAGATGCAGCATAGATGGACGCTGGTGGGCCGCTGACGGAACCCTATAGCTACTCCACATGCAGCCATAGTTTGGGACGGCCTTAGTAGGGACTCCGTGACCCGGCAGCCTATAGCTAGCTGCGCGCATGCAACCATAAGCTATAGAGAGGGTGTGAGCGTTAGACGGAGCCTATAAGCATACTTCCAGCATGCAGCCATAGTTGGACGGCTGTGGGGCGTTGACGGAACCTATAGCTACTCCAGCATGCAGCCATAGTTGGACGGCGCCCAGCAATCCTCAATGAGCTACTTACGTAGTGGCCGACGGAGCCTTATAAGCTTACTTCCAGCATGCAGCCATAGATGGACGGCTGTGGGGCGTGCGGAACCTTATAGACTCACTCCAGCATGCAGCCATAGTTGGACAGCTGTGGGGCGTGACGGAGGCCTATAGCTACTCCAGCATGCAGCCATAAGTTGGATCGGTTGTGGGGCGTGACGCGAGCAGTATAAAGGTGAGCTCCAGTACCAGTCTGCCACCATAGATGGACGGCTGTGGGCGTGCGGAGGCCTATAGCACTAGCCCTAGCAGATGTCTCCATTAATATGGAGATCGGTCTGGGACGTGACGGAGCCTATAGTACTCGCCACAAGAGCACTTCTGTCCACATGATTTGTTGGACGCGGCTGATATGAGGATACGCTTTCTCTCGGAGGGCGGCTCAGGCTAGTGCTTAAACTCCCTCAAGCATGCATAGGCGGGCGCGTGACGGTGTCGAATAGACGGGCGTGTTGGCGTCGGATGGACGAAGGCTAAATGTTCTTCACGCATTGCGTGTTCCCATTGCAGCCAAGATGGGACGGCTGTGGGGGCGTGACGGAACCTATAGCTACTCCAGCAGCAGCAGCATATATGATAGCGTTTCGTGTAGCAGCAGGTGGAGGGGGCTCAGATGGAAACTGCTTATGTACCCATAGACGATTGCCGCGCATGTGCCCAGCATAGTTGTGGCACGGCTGTGGGTGACGTTTGAAGAAGAATGCCCTTATTATATGCCTCGCTGGCACGAGCGATGGCAGGCCGCACTTAAGACGTGTGCGCGTTGTCGTGAGAGGGGCGGTGACGGAACCTGTTATAATACACCGTCTTTCTACATGGGCGGCGCCAGCAAGTAGCAGCCATGAGGCATAGCAACGGCATAAATGTGCTTCCAGGGCACGGTGACGGGCGGAGCCATTATTGCGCGTCTACCTCCAGGCATGGCAGGCTCGAGTGCTCATGAGACTGGTCTTGTTTCGGCGTAGGAAGCCGAGCTTAGGCTAGCATTTATCCTTCCCGGAGATACAGCCATAACGGTGGGGAGCACGTGCTTATGGCGCTGGCGTGCGCTCCAAGCAGGAGCAGCGCGTGCTGATTATGCTCCCTACTTTCCAGACAATTGTGTGAGGCTCTCATAGTCTTGTGCCGCAACGGGCGACTCGGTGAGCCAGGGGCGTTTTGCAGGCTCCAGAAGCGTAGTTAGGGGCGGCTACGCTCTATGCACTAGCCAGAATGAGGTGTGGCGCCGGCGTGTGCTGGGGACCGCTGAACGGACGTCTATTGAAGATACATCGGCAGGACAACCCTCGACCAATAAAGGTGGTGAATCGGATCTGTAGATTAAGAAAGCTGTGCCTCGATTTTCGACGCGCGCCAGCTTCCATATTTTGGATGGTGCTTCCTAGCGACATGCATTTGCTTACATTATGTGTTGGAACGTCATAGTGTTGTCGATGATTCAGTGTGACCTTAAATAGCATAATTCACAAGTGCAATTAAGGCCTGGAATTTAGGGTGAGCCACGGCGGATCGCTTCAGGACCCGTGGGGCACGAGAGGTGACGGAGCCATTGATACACAGGTACAGCTAGTAGCTCACAGCTGATCCTGTGCACTGTCAGCCCCAGTAGGGAGCTGCACTCCGGAATATTGGGGTACGCGTCGACGGAGCCTTTTATAGACCATTAGCTCACAGTACGACTCAGACGAGCTTCTCACCTCAGAGGTGGAGCGGCTGTGGCCGGCTGACGGAGCCTATGGAGGCGTAGCTCCGAGGCGACTCGGCAGCCCATAGTTGCGTCGGGCCGCCGCCTGACGACTGGACGGAGACCGGCATTCGTGCCGAGGCAGGGCGCGTTGAGAACCATATAGGCCGGGATTTCGTCCCTGAGCGTGTGTCTCGCGAGCCATAGCTCTTGACCATGCAAGAGTGGAAGAGCTTTCATCTGGGAACCCTAAGAGCTACGAAGCCTACATAGGCAATGTTCGCCTCAGCGAGGCACATAGGAGGAGGTGGACGGCCTGCTCGAAGAGCGCGTGACGGAGCCTCTATTTATAGTTCCCGCTACGCTCGTCTGAATAACAAGGGCAAGTAGTTGGACGCTGTGGGTAGACACGATGGATCGAGAAGGACCTTATGGTACGTCTCCCTCTCCCAGCATTGCAGCCATAGCGTGTAACGGCTTGCGGTTGGGTGAGCGCTCCTCGACGTGTATGGCCCTTATAGATCTGTGAGCTCTCCAGCATGGCAGGCCGCTAAGTTTGGGAACGCGTCTCTGATCCACCCCTGTAGGGGCGTGACGGAGGGCTCCTATAGTCTTCACTGTTCCTCAGCATTGTCAACCGAGGTGAGCGTGGAGTCGCTGAGCACCAGGGGCTGTGGGGTACCGCGTGCGGATGCTCCATAATCTAGTTACTCCAGTCATGGCAGGCCTATACGTTGTGGTACTCGGCGCCTCGTAAGACTGCGGAGGTGCTGCTGGGCTGTGAGACCAGGATGCCCTACTCTAAGAGGGGCCTACCCTCCCAGTGTATGCAGCCATAGTTCTTGAGACGCTTCACCTGTGAGAGAGACTGCAGGACGGCTGTCGGTCGTGCGTCGCTGATCTCGAGGCCTATAAGCTACTCCAGCCATGCAAGCTCCAACTCAATGGATGTGCACTCGGCATTGGTGGCGCCGCTGGACCCGGATCGGCACAGGCTCCATATGGCTACATCCTCCACGCTCAATTCTGATGCAGCCACTCAGGACACACTTGCGATAGCTGCGTGGCGTGCTGAGAACGCTTACACTGAGTCCTCGTTCATGATAGACTAGCTGCCGCGATGCAGCTCTAAACAGCCTGGACAAGCGACGCGGGTCAGCATACGACTCGCGTACCGCAAGGGCGGCTCCCTCCGACCTAGGTGGGGGGCGCGTAGCGCACGGGCGATATCGCCTTCGACTCCACGTCGAATTGTCAGCTCCATTTTTAGTATGTGACGGCTTGTCGGGGCTGACGGAGTCCTATAGCTTACTCCAGCATGCAGCCATTAGATGGACGGCTGTGGGGCGTGACGGAACCTATAGCTTACTCCAGCATGCACCATAGTTGGGACGGCTGTGGGACGTGACGGAGCCTATTAGCTACTCCAGCATGCAAGCCAAGGGTGGTACGGCTGGTGGGACGTGACGGCAGCCTATAAGCTACTCCAGCATTTGCAGCCATAGAGGACGGCTGTGGGACGTGACGGAGCCTATAGCTACTCCAGGCCATGGCAGCATAGATGGACGGCTGTGGGGCGTGACGGAGCCTATAGCTACTCCAGCATGCAGCCATAGATGGACGGTTGTGGGGCGTGACGGAGCCTTTAGCTACTCCAGCATGCAGCCATAGGTGGACGGCTGTGGGCCGTGACGGAGCCTATAGCTACTCCAGCATGCAGCCATAGTTGGACGGCGCCTGAGACTGCGGACGGCTGTGGGCTGTGGGACGTGACGGAGCCTATAGCTACTCCAGCATGCAGCCATAGTTGGACGGTGGCTATATTCGTTACAGTAACACGGCGCGGTACACATGTCCCGGCTGACCCGACACATGTCCCGGCTGACCCGACACATGTCCCGGCTGACCCGACACGTGTCCCGGCTGACCCGACACGTTTCCCGGCTGACACGACACGTGTGGCTCTGTAGTCTGCACCCGTTCTGCAAAAGCACGCTGGAAGTCCGCCCGACTACCGTCGAATGGTTATATCGCCCACCCGTCAGATATTTCCTGTATGTGCTTTACATAATTCAATTCAGAGTCTGTTTTCACCCGCCGTGTTCCACAGCGGAACAGGCGAGCATCGTGAATACTGGAGCCTTCGGTAGCCGCATATGCGCAATAGACTCGCCTTGTCGGGAAGGTCGTGACCGTGAGAGCATGGCAGACGCCAGGCTGTAGTCTAGGGCTGCCATTTTTTAAAGCCAAAGCCCGGAGTTTGAACAACCTTTACTCACTTAAAAGTCTACATACAAAAAAGGAGTTTGTTATTCGAAGGTGAGTAGGGAACCACAACTACCATACGTACATCCTGAAGCGGCGCCAGCTTCCGAATGTAGGGGGACGGATGCATTTTCAAGTCGATTCTTTCCATGCGTAATGCTAAAATCATTTTCCAATAGGTGTAATGCTAAAATCCGAAAATGTTAGGGGGACGCGTCCCCCTGTTTGGCGCCGCCCTTGCGTGCATCCAAATCCAGTCAGAATATTTAGCCTGCCTTCATGCTTTTATTGTTGCCTTATAGGTCTCCATACCAAATTATGGCATAGACAATATTATGCTTATATTGCCATAAGAACAGTTTTTTAAGCGGTTTTGTCAGGTTAATAACTTAGCTGTTATCATTTGTCAACCTTTAAATGTTTAGAATAATATCCACAGGTATTATGTTATGCTTCCTTTAACGCAAATTAAGCCTCACAAAAACCTCACGACAAACACCGTTCTCTTCGGAGCCCGATACAATATGCAATATGGCTTTTGAAAGCCTCAATCTGCGGGCTTGTGGTCCTCAGTTCTGCAGCTCTGTTGTGAAAGGCATTGCAGCGCAGGAGGGACGGCGTCACCACCGTCCAGCACGGCGCCGCTCCGCCTGACGCCGCCGGCCGGCTCTCTTTGTGATCCGACGATGCACTGTGCAGTCCCCCCCAACCCCCCCACACACACACCACCACCACCACCACAGCCACACATACAGTACACCAAACCAAGGTAGGTGTGGGGGAAGTGAACACTCATACCTACAAGAGTTAGTTGTTTGATGCAGAGTGTGGATGCTGTGACTATGAAAGGCGTTGCTCAGGCCTCAGGGCGGCTAGGAAGCCGCTGCAAATCAGATAGGCTATACGTCATAAAGAACTAGAAAGTGCGTTGGCAGCAGATCAGGCGCTGCATTCGCTGCCTGCTGCAGGACCGGCAGTGTGGGCCCAATAGGAACATCATCACGGCTGCGGGTTAAAGGGAGTGTGCCTACTCACATTGGTCATGTGGAGTTGTTGACACTAGTCTGTAGAACATATTTTTCTGAATTTAGCCATTTTACTCATTTTCCCTCAGAATCACTTAGTTGCTGCAGATATTCAAAAGTCGCCAATCACATACTGGCAGTAAGATTAATTACAATATCGCCAGGAGCTTTCGCCACTACGAACTTAGAAGCATTGCCTTAATTACAACGCTAGCATATATGTTGCTTTGGCCAGTGCGCCATTAATAGGTACATCTTCGCTACTCTGTTTATAGTGGGGGACGATCGTTTATGAGTTTTGAAACAAACATGGCAAAACAGAAATATAAGTAAATTAAACTGAAAAGGGCTCAGACGTGAATTTATCGTAACAATAATCAAAGCAATAGCTTCTTACCGTAATAAAAATATATTTGACATTTCAAAAGAGTAGGCACACTCCCTTTAAGGCGAATGTCCGGGATCGGTTTGGTCAACACGTCCCTGTTGTTGTTTTTTCATTTTATGTTGAAGTAAGCCATGTCGGGCCACCAGTTCATACGTGTCCACTGTGACTTGTATAGGTTGTCTATTAGCCATTCGAAGTAAAGTTCTCTGAAGTCAGCCGAGTGACCAGTGAAGTTCCCTGAAGTTAGCCGAGTGACCAGTGAAGTTCCCTGAAGTTAGCCGAGTGACCAGTGAAGTTCCCTGAAGTTAGCCGAGGGACCACGCCAGTCATATACAGTACAGTCTACCCCCATAGTCAGCTGGGAAATATAATGTGACGAATTGCATTGCGCCGTCTCGTCGAAAGAATACTAATGCACTGGCTGGCCCTGATGAGCCCCATGTTTTGTACATCACGCTCTGGAGGTCGCGCGGCAGTGGTCCACCGTGACAGGGCTGTGATGAGATCACAGACGGGCGGCCAGCAGCCAGAGGTGACCCTGCCGGCCTCGCTGTGATGGGATCTACAGACGGCCACCAGCTAGAGGTGACCCTGTCGGACGCGCTGATCCTCGATACCAGCATTTCACAATGGGCGATAGCAGGGTGCAACCCAGACATGGGTGTACCAACATATCTCTTTGGTGAAGGGTACCCTTCATAGGTATCCGACGTAACGTAACGACGCATGGTACTCTTCACCAATGTTTCAGATTGGTATATGGTCACCAATGCTGACCAGATTATATATATATACATCCAGTACCTCAGTGATGCCATCCTTCACCAATATTGTGTCCGCTCCTACACCCATGAACCCAGAAGCGCTGGGTGGTTCTATGCTATGTAACTGCCCCCATATAAAGATATAGTTAGGCTGTGTTCTGACCGTCAATTCCCGCCGGGAATACATGGATTCCCCGGGAAAGTGCATTCTGGGCTGTTTTCTACGCCGGGGATTCTCGGGAACTCACCGTGGAAACGGATAATCGGGAAAGCTGTCCCCGCCGTTCCCTGCCATCAGCTGGCAAGATCGGGACAGCTGATATCATTCTACCAGTTTTCGAGGCACCGTAAAGTAAAGCGTTAACAAGAGCCACAATGTATTAGTACATTGCTGAACTGCGGTGTAGCAGTGCAGTCTATTGCCGCCTATTCCGTGGGTGTTATGTGATGAACCGTGAGTTGTTTATTTGGCGCGTCTGTTACAAATGTGCCACGGAATCGGGAAATGCCGTTCAGAACGCAACAGCTGACGTTCGTCGGGAACTGGCGGAGATTCTGGGGATTCCCGTCGGGAATGTGCTCGGTCAGAACACAGCCATTAACTCCTTTGCAATGGTCAGTGAATATGGAGCGACCGCTGGCAGTATATAGCAAAATATTGTTGAAAATATGCACAATAATATTAAATGAATAACTTAGGTATTGGTTTTAACTGCCTGTTTCTTAGTCACAACAGCTTGGAAGACGTTAAAAAGTAATTGATTACGTCCTAACACACTTCAAAAAGTTAGCTGAAAAGATGGGATGACTCAGATTGGGATCCTGATTAAATATTAGTTTTCCAATAATTTAAAAAGCACAGGGCTGAATTATTAACAGTTATATGGTTGCCATTCGAATATATCTACATAAAGATGAAACTATAATTCAATGGGATAATATACTATCTAATCTATAGACGTATAGACGTATAGACGTCATTATTCGCAATGATCTTGTGGCTATTAGAGCCCATCGTCATCAGATAAAAATAGGCTGTGGGAGTAAGAGGTGGCATACATACAGCACAAACATTCATCACGCAAGCACAGGTCAGGCAAGCATTTTATATGTCAAATGGCACCGGCAACATGTGCCGCTTCAGTGCACGCCGGAAGGCCGCGACAGGTAGCTGTTTCAGGTCGTCTTGCACCTCGTACAGTGAGAGCTCGCGCACTGGCGGATCCAGCCGTCGTTTTTTTTTGGGGGGGGAGGGGCAACCTTTTTTGGCAAAAAGTGACTCCCGTTTTTTCCCTGATTTGGGCTGGTCACCTTTTTTTGGTATTTGAACTTAATTTAATTTTTTCGAAGAAAAAAAACAACAAACAAAAACGCGATACTCCATAGCAATTATGCTACGGAATATACGATTACAAGTAGTAATAACGTTTATCTCAAACCAACTCGCAGGGTCGTCGCCGATAGTTTTTAAGTGGGGGTCGGCTGAAATGACAAAAAAAAACATCTTTGCGGCAGTTCAATATGGATTTCCATGTTAGTGTAGATCTACTTAAGTTATTTTGCGCCGCGAAGCGGTGCAAAATTATTACGGGCTCGTCTGATAAAACCCAGAAAAATAGGCTGTAAATAAAGGCGCTTTGCAAAGAATAAGTGGGCAAAAACGTTATTCATTCAATTCAGCGTTACAACGAATCAAAGACGATGACGATGGCTTCGTTATGACACCTTGTTGTGACAATGGCTACCGATGTGACGCCGCGAAGCGGCGTATACAAATTGCATTGGAAAACGACATTTTTATATTGAAACCAGACCGTGATTGGAGCCAAGCCTCAGGTAATCCTTAAAATGGTTGTACAGCGATGGGCCTGGCCTGGTCCCCACTATTAATTAGCTCTTCGGTCCAGAAAGTTGGGCACCACTGGAGCAGCTTCCGGGTGCCGATGTTCGCGTCTTTGAGTTCACGTCACCTTTTTCGGAACTCGGCAGACATAGCTAATAGAGGTGTCGCTTTTCAGGCTTGTGGCTACCCGACCCGCCCGCAACCCCCTTTCAATTACCCACGACTACTACCCACGTGACCAATTGACCATAAAAGGCTGCCAGCTACCCGCAAGTACCCACAAAGATAATTTGCCATCATCATGTCTGCCATTTAATAACTAATTTGTCAATGCTGAACTGTTTTTTTGTTGACCTCTGCTCACTAACTGAGATGCCTATATTTGTTCAAGAATCCAAATTTCCATCAAAATCCTTTGTCAATTTATGAAAACTCTGCTACCCGCCAACTACACACTTCATCAAAATTATTACTTTTACTACCCGCTACTACCCACGTGGGTAGTAACTACCCACATCTGGTTGGTAGGTGGGTAGAAAAGTGGCACCTCTAATAGCTAACATGTCCTCCTAGAAGTTTTGTATGAAGGGAGTGGGCCCTGGGGCAAGCAATAACTGCCAGGGAAAGCCTCTGCCAGACACTTAATGGATTTCATTTTCCCATTTCCCCAATTTGTATAGGCAATAACAAAACTCGTGTCATGCCGCGAAGCAGCGCGAAAAATTTCAGTTTTTCACTGTAAATAGCTGGATTTTGACTGCTGCAAAGGCAATTTTTACGATCAATTGTTGACGCTTTGGAGGGCCAAAAGACATGTGGCCCCCCCCTACCATTTCGAGTCCTTTGGGCGGAGGCAAGGCTGTTAAACCAGGTAGACACTCCGGCCGAAAAGTTGGTGACAGACTAATTTAGTTGCCGCGACCCCGGAGTTCGCTGTGACGTGAAACCGGGGACGCGCCGGCCGCCGTACACAATACATTAGTGCGTGCGTGCCTCAAACTTAGATCGCGCTCTGCTTCTTTGTTTACCGGTCGATTGCAAAACTTGGAACATGTGTCTATCACAAATCATGCGTTCTGTCGGATGACGCTTGCATAAGACTAAACATCACCCATTTTCCTATCACTACACGTGCGCGAAGTTCAACGCTACCGGGATTAGGCCCGCCGGCGTGGGCATCTCGACTATAACGTATGTCAATGATGCATTCCTTGTATGCCTCCGGCTTGGAAAATACAAAATACGCAATGAATTCCTGGGAAGATAAACCTCCTACCATATATTGCATAATGGTTTGTCATGCTACTCCTTCTCGTGAGATAGTACCAAAACGAACATACTCCTTACGCGTCTAATTTCGGGCGAATGTCCGTTCAGCCGTCAATTTGACATTTATTAGCAGTAGGTAGGTACATATAAGGTAAACGGGATAATTTGTGTGTCCGACACAGAGGCCTTCTCCTGGAGTGGATATACGCCTTCTGGCGTCAACCTAGGAGCGCTCAGGGGCTGAGGGGGCAATTTTGCCCCTTGGACACGACTTATACACTATGTAATTGTGACGCCCCTTTTTCGACTTTTTAGGCCCCTGCAATTATGGCTAAATCCGGGGTAAATATTTTCGCCGATTTTTTTTCAGAGTGCCCACCTTGCCGAAGGGGGCCCCTGGGGAGCGTTCCCCCTTGCCGAAGGTCTGGCTGACGCCTCTGAGGGTGACCTTTCCCGGCCATAGCGCTGCAGATTTATTATTTATATATATATATTATATATATATATATATCTTCATATAGTATACCTATTATAATATATATATATATATATTCTATATTATTTTCATGTATATTCATATCCGCCCGACGTTCCATTTTAGACACTTTGTTTTGTCTGCACTCCACTGGACACCTGAATGGCCTTTGAGCATGCCCGCCCAAAAGGGCCTGGAACCCCTGATTGCTCCCAAAAAATGATCGGACGTAAAGTATTGCTGTCGGGTTCACGATATGCCCCCCCCCTCCCAAGTCAACAACTTTCGCGCTCTACTAAGCGCTCCCCCTCCCGGGTCACGTAGGACCGGCAGCATTACGGTACTAAGTGGTGTTCTCAGACTCTAAACTAGGTATCCCATATCAGTCATATCGTATACATTTTCTAGTCGTATTTGTATAAGGTTGCACATCTAAGCCTATCATCTTGAAAATACTTTAATTGCCTACCTAAAGCCTCTTATAGTCGAAAATTGTCGCACATGTCATCAGCAAAGAACACAATCTGGTGAAATTCTAAGCTTACGAGTATTTAGGTAAATACTGCTGTGTTCCTCCGATACATGTTATTTTCAGTTTTCATATGCGACGTCTCTAAATTGTCTTACGCTTCATGAACTAAGTCAATGCTGAAAATGTGCACGCACACCACGTCCCGTACATTGCCAGCGAAACCAACGGCGAGCCCCGTCGAAATGTAAACAAACGATTCTCCCGGTTTTCAGTCATCACGTTTCGACCAATCAGCGTCGAGACTTGCTCAAGACTGATTGGTCGATACTAGCTGATCGCCAATAAAGCTTATGAGTTAGATCTGAAACACGGCAAGATGTGCAAGCTGCTCGCGGTTGTCACCACTTTTACCTATGTTGAAGGAGCCGGAGTACACCCCCCTGGGCGGAGGCATGGCCTGTTTGCCCCCCACCCTTGGATCCACCAGTGGGCTCGCGGAACAGGAAGCGTCGTTTTTCCATCTCAGTTCGGGACCGAGGTACGTACAGATCACCGTTCGGCTGGGTGCGTCGATGGTGGACCTGGTCTACAGTTCGCAGGGCGACGGGCTCACCCGTACGGATCCTCTTATGGGTGAGAGAGATGGTCTGAGTCAGAGAGATGGTCTGATGCCTCACTAAATCTTCTGCCCAACGTCTGGAGAATGTCGGAAACGTGATAAAATTTGTATACGCCTTAAGACGACTTTTGCCGAGAAGAAATAATTTTCTGGAGCCTGGAGAGGTTGTTTTGAGTCCCGTAACGTTCCGAAAGCAGACCGACAGAAGCGGACCTGAGACAAGACTAGAGAGTTAAATTAAAAAAAGTGGTGACGTTGGGCGAAAGCGAGTGGCTGAGATGAGATAGACCGGCCAGAATATCGAAGCAGCGCTTGGTCACGAGTGAGATGTGAGAGTTCCAGCTCAGATTGTGATCAAAGGCGAGGCCGATATTTTTAGCTTCTGGACATTGGGCGAGATGGTGATCGCGTAATCTGACCGTAAAGTTAGAGACAGAGCGTACAGTGAAGTGCAAATGTTCTGTCCACTTTATCGACACCACCTATGTCTCTGTCTCTGTCTGTCGGTACTGCACGCAGTGTAATCCAATGCAATTACTATAACCCTCGCCCCGGCCTCTCGGTATCAGGGGCAAGGGCATAAATAGTTTCATTATATTTCACTACGTGCAGCACCCACAGACAACACCGATGGACAATGTTGACATTTAATTAAACGGATGCGCTTAAGCAAGGCTTTTTCATAATACTTGAAAAACCCATGCATCTACAAACGTACATATTTGCTTTCTCACTTATCAAAAGTTACTTAAAAAGTCACAGAAGTTTTGTAATCAACTTTCGGGCCATCTGGTGCCAAACAACATTATTTGTAGCAAGCAATAGGCTTAGCAAGCACAAGCAATACCTACGCATATCGCCGTTACTATTCTACAGAAATCTGTGCGTTTTTCCGCTCCTCTCGCAAAACTTCAACCCATTGAGGTTATGGCCCCTCATAATGAAAAATGACGAAAATCGACGCATTTTATCACTTTAAAAGACAAATGTGTCGCTCAGTGACAGGGGGCGGGGACAGCCCGACGGGTGGCCGGCCGGCCGCCTGGGCCGGTCAGTGCGCTGCTCACGGGCGGTGCCCGGTCGACTGAACTGGGCTGGGCTGGGCTGGGCTGGGCTGGGCTGGGCTGGGCTGGGCTGGGCTGGGCTGGGCTGGGACTGGACTGGACTGGGCTGGAGGTCACCGCTGACTGCCACTGTCACTGAGCGTACGGAGCGCGGCACGTGGACGTGTCAGACGCGCCACAGACACCAGACGGTCACGTCTGACAGACGTGTGGCCACATACGCCACGCGTCCGCTCGTCCTGAGGCCTGGATTAAACTCTCGGAGCATCTAGACTACGATAGTGGCTGACACGGGCGCTTTATATGTATGAGATTGCGGATAAGCGTTCGGTGCACATCGCCATCAAAATTAAACGCCTATGTCCTGGTCAGTCCCACTCCTAGGGCATTCCATAGCAGCCGGCGGTGAACTGCAATATTTCACAACACTCTCTGTAAAGGTAATATAATTTAATCGTCTATGCATAGTCCACTTTCACGTCCAAACCAGTTCTCACAACCACATCAACGATAAGTTGAGCACCTTTCACATTTGGCCTAACTTGCTGGCATCAGCCAGAAACACGCCAAAAGAAGGCGGAGTTATTCAGTGTTTTATTAAGTGTTTACCTTAACATCGGGCATGTAAAATGATATACGTATGAATATTGAATAAGCAGGGTGATGTTTATTAGTTATTTATGCAACTAGTTTTAAGCCATTTCGAACTGAAATATTTGTTCAGTAATAGGTTCAAAAATGAGAATCTATACATAACAAACTAACGATTCCATTCTATTAGGAAACAAATAGGAATCACTGGCAACTCGACAAAATTATTTGCATTTGCGCAACTGCTGACTAATGGTCAGTTGCGGAAATACTAATAATTTCGTCAGGTTGACAAGTCATTTCGTCAAGTTTCGTCAATATTTGTACCATGAAAGTGGCATTCCTGACCCGTTGAAGTAAATATGGATGGATGACGTCTATGTATGGCCAGTGACCATGAATGTCTAACTCGGAATAGTCCATTGTGGACGCGTTGTGTGAACTTGTGACAGGTTACTCGCTAACTGAGCAGCTCACACAAGGAAAACATTATAAAAAAACACCAAACAGCAGTCGTCTAGCAAGTGACGATTACTTCCCGGAAAATAATGACATAACTGACCAGCATGCATCAATGCATCATGCTTCCATAAATAGACGTTATCCATCCACATAACTTAAACGGGTCAGAAATGTCGCTTTCATGATACAAATATCGGTAAACATACCGTAAGGTATAGGCAATTATATAGTACGTAGAACGTACACGCATTTACAAGATAACAGCTAACATCAAGAGCATTAATACCGGCTTCGACACCACTGACTAACAAATGTCGCTTATACCTTGTCCTCTAGGTAGCAACGTCGTTATATGGCGGCATACATGTGTAAAATGAGTTAGGTGTTGCCAGTCACGCCTCTCTGTCAAAATGTGGATCAGCCTGTAGTTCGCCATGATTTGAGAGAACGTGCAACTATTCTTAGTATCGTCCATCAAGCGTAGCGGAATGTAATTGCGAGCAAGCGCGAAGCGCTCGCAAGTCCTCACTGAATACGGGATTTGTATCACATTTAAAGGGACACTGCCACCTAAACATTATATTTGAGTTGAGATAGCCATTTTGCGTGCTTGACATTGAACTTATGCATGGTATAAGTTAAAACAACCACTGAGGTCGAATCACAGAGAAATTCGATTTGGTTTTACATCTTGATAACATCCCAGTCCCCGGTGTATTTGAACGGACCCTGATCCGATGTCGTCGGGTCTCTTTACTAAATGTTGATTACAGTCGACTTGTTTTACCTTTGGCCATACATTAGCCATACACTAGTCGTATTTATGGCAGCGTGAAGGTCTTCTTTATTCCCAAAAATTCCTTCATATGACGTCATCAGCCCAAATATTACAACTTAACTTTTAATGAAATTGAACAATGTTTGTGAGAAACAAATGTCATAATCGTGTCCGGCAGCAATTACTTTATATTAGGCACCACAAGCGGCGTACATTTGATAACTTTTGGGAAGGTGGCCCAACCCGGCCCGGTCCGACCGAAGCGCTGTTTAGAAGGTTATATCTTTGAAATCCCGCATCCGATTGACAAGCAGTCTTCGCCATCTGATATTCAATCGATTACGTTATTTACATGTTTTGTTTCACGTAATGGGTCAGCATGTCACGTGGAACATGCTGCGTCAGGGGTGCCAGAAAATATTATCCTGATATAGCTGAGAAGCGGATTAGCTGAGTCACGGTGGTTACCGACTGATAGAGATGCAAATCTACAATACCGATTGATAGAGATGCAAATCTACAAAATGTGATAGGTCACGGGGAATTCAATTATGTTATCTCAGAAACTTTGCACCAGTGACCTATGCTCAGGCCAATTTGCAACTTTCTGTCCATTGCCAAAGCATGCACCTTCCATTCACGGTATTTATAAACATTAGATCAGACTAACTATTTATTGCATCTTATTCCAGGCCCTTGTTGATGATCCAGGTAGGTACGGGTTTTGTAAAGTGACCCTTGCTAGTTTAAAGGTCACCTAGCTATGGTGATTTTACGGAACCAATGCTCTTTGCCAATAATTTTAGACCGAGTAAAGATAGAGACATACATCAGACGCCATTTGTGCTTGTCTTTTGAAGACGTATTTAGCAATATCCAACATGACTAAACTACGTAGCAGGCGCGGATCCAGGATTTCGGTCAGGGGGGGGCGCCCAATACAAAAAATTGCGCCCTCCGGGCGCACCCTACGGGCGCGCCATAGAAAAGACCCGGTTCAGGGGGGCGCGCGCCCAAGCGCCCCCCCCCCCTGGATCCGCGCCTGCGTAGGTATATAGGTATGCCTGGCCCCCATGCAGGTCGCATTTACCAATTACCTTAGTACAAATTTGAGATTTAGCTCGGTCATGTTGTATGTAGTGTAGTTGCATTGGAAGTATTTCGACGAACAGTTTGTTTTATCATCGATCTTGACTTAGTAAAAATACAATTTACGAAATTATCTTTGATAATTAATCGCAAGCGTGATCTTTGGTGAACTCTGCAGTCTAAAATGTTGACATGATCCAAAAACCGAGGCTGTATCCAAAATCGCGTTTTTAAAAGCTTGAATAGCTCTTATTACTAACTGCTTTAACATTATATCACTGCTCTTATACAAGCACAAAATAAGAAACAAGCAATTGCAATTGTACTTTCCGCATAAAGTTAGCACATTATGGTGCCTCCTGTAATTACGATCGGTACTCGGCAGCATACCTCCGTGGTACTATCCTATCCTCCCCAAAACACCGCCAGAGCCCGGAACTGACCTGGCACTTGAGGCTGGCTGCAATGGGCGCCGACCAGCTGCTGCTGCTGCTGCTGCTGCGTTATGTCCCAGTCACACCGCCGGCTCAATCCGGCCTCACCTCCGGCTGGGAAAGCAGCCGCGCTACCCGGCCTCGCTGGTCAGCACCACAGCAGCCCACTGAACTGGACAGCAGCGGCACGGCAGCCCACTGAACCTACCGAACGCGTGCTGCCAGGCCGGACCCTGTGTGGCTGCTACGAGCCGCCCGAGCCACCACCGACCTTCACTGGAAACAGTGTCAGTCGGGCCCGCCCCGCTGTGACGGCAGCGTCGGCCAGGTGGCGCTCCTAGTCGGTACTGGTCAGCCGTACCGGCGCAGTGGCGGGCTGGCTGGGCCTCGGTCGGCCGGGCCTCACGCCCCAGGCCAGGTGGCGCTCCTATACACTCAGTGTACCGGCTGACTGACCCAGACAGACGGACCACACGACCCAGGCCAGCCCGGCCAGCCCGTGACGTCTGGGGAGGAACACCGCCGCATCAAACCATTCCTGGAGAAATGTGCGGCTCACTCGTGCAAAATACCTGAAAGTTAACGTATTTACTAAATCATCCACCTTATAATCCTCCCGACTGCCGGTCTTCCATCCTATGTCACGCCAACGTTATCCCAGGTCTGGTGGTCGCTGGCCACCGGGCAAGTAACGGTCCTCGGGCCGTTCCCCGGGAGTGGTGGCATTGGGCATGGTGAGGGCCCTCCTCGCAGCTTCGTCCTGCGGGGAAGGGCCTGTTCAATTCCATGGGCGGTCGCCCGGTCAGCGTTCTCTTTTGACCCACTTTACCCTTTCTCCTTCATCCCATGGCTTAACGGGCCGAAGCAGTCTTTTTCTAACCAAACCAAATAAAATTTACTGAATAGGAATAAAACAATGTTCTCATCACAACGTCCCAGGAAACCCGTTCTATCCTCCCAACCACTACACCGGTCTGGGCACCCTTTCCAGCCGATTCTGACGCAATTTTGGGTTAGAATCGACGGCCACGCCCAGCCCAGGACGGGTCCACGGTATGACGACGTGGCGCAACACGTCTCTGAGCTGTTCGCTGGGAATGATGATCGCTGTTACGGACCCGTCTTCCAACCACTCGGCTCAACATGTATAAGTCGCCATGACGGCTGCTCGGTTCGAATGTTGTTTCTCTCCGACTCGGCGTGCCCTGGCGGCGTCCGGTGTGGTGCAGGGTTCTGACTGCTGTTATCTCAGTATATGATATATATGAGTATATCTCAGCGAGTGTCAGATTTATGTATGTTTGTGTTTGCGTGCTTGTGCGGGTGTTTGTGACTGAGCAGATTTGTCTCTGCTTTTATTTCTTGGGATCTTATTGTGTGCAATTGTTGAGTTCTTTTTAAACATGTCTTCATTTACTAATATACGGACAACGACACTCGAATAGCTCTCTAGTGAAACATTGGAGGAGTGTGTTTAACCCGCGCCGGCGTGTAGGTGTCTCCAGCCAAACGCGCGCGTAGGCGGGGGGGGGTAAATATTACCCCCCCCCCTCTTATTCTTCCGAACCAATGACCGCAGCGAGACGCGCAAGCCGGCGATCGAAAGCTCTCAATGACGAATCGAATGCATACCCGATTTTTTTTCCAAATTAGGTCAAATGTCAGGTCCTACTCAGCGTCATATGAAAGTTCCAGTTAATTGAGGAGTTAATGGCTCATAACTTTCAATTAGATCCTTTTGATTAAGACTATCGATGCACATAAAGCCTCTCAAAGGGTGTTAATACATCTCCTGGCATTAAGTAAAATGTTGAATTTGCATGCAAAGGTCAAGTCAAGGTCAAGTGGCGTAGCCAGGATTTCGCTCAGGGATCCGCGGCCGGAAAAGGGCCCAAATGGCTACTCGAAAGGGCCCTAATTGCTTTTCAAGGCCCTTCATTTTATGTTTCGTTTACCATCGAATTTGCTCTGAAAGTGTTCAAATGACTCCGACGATTAACGCCAGCTTGCGTCACATCAATACATTTGGCATCCGGATGTCAAAGGTCAAGGTCACGGAGACGAATACGATGTTCTTAAGTCGGTGTAACCTCTTGTTGTTTTCCTTTACCATCCGATTTAATCGCCAAGAGCCCCAAATGACTCGTCGCCACGCCAGCTTGCATCACAGTAAAATAGTGTGGTAGGTAAATTGCGCCGCGGAGCGGCGCGAAAAATTCGATGTTTATTTCTTAAACAGCTGCATTCTTCTGTTAAAATGCCCAGGTGCCCCTATGATTGTTTAAGTGACCTTCCAAACTTTCCAACGCCCTTCCGACCTGTTCAGGAACTCATCTGGGATCCACAAAAAGTCATAATTGGAGTGGGTTATATATATTAGATACAAAGAGGTTTTACTCCACCAAACAAATATTTAAATCCGAGTTTTCGCGTGTTACCAAATGCCCCATAATCGCTGACGAAGGGTGTTTCAATATACCCGAAAAGCTCCGATTTGATATTTGTATTGTGAATTTAATACTTACTATTTAATCTCTACGTGCTTAAGGCCTTTCCGTTCTGACTAGGGAACTCTGACCTTCCAAGAAGTCTCTCTTATGTGTCAAGAGAGGGACCCATTCGGCCAGTTCAGAGGTTCTTTGAACCTGGCCAGTGGCCAGGGCCAGCACTGGCTGCTTTGTCGCCCTGTTCACATGCTCAGGGGCCCCCGGCCAACCCAGGGGCCCCTCCAGTTTGGCTAGGAGCTCATCCGTCATGTTTATGGGCCCTTCCAACTTGCCCAGGGATCCTTTCGGTTTAGCCGGGGCCTCTCTGACTTGCCAGCGACCCCTCCGATCTACCCCAGCGACTATTCTGGTCGGACTTGCGCTGGCTGCTTGTCGTCCTGTCGACATGCTCAAGGGGCCCTCTACCTGCCCTGGGGCCATTCCGTGTCCAGTGCTGACTAGGGGCCAATTTATACATGTCAGGGGCCTTTCTTACCCGCCCAGGGGCCCTTTTGGTCTGATCAGGCCTCAGGGACCCCATCGATCTATACAGGGTCAACTTAAACTTTCCAGGGCCCCTCTGGTCTGTTCAGGGGCTCGCCAGCCTTCTTAAGGGCCCTTCTAATCTGGCAAGGGACTGCGCTTGCTGCTTTGTCACCTTACCGACATGCTCAGAGGGACCTCCGACCTGCCAGGTGCCCCTCTGTGCTCGCAAGGGTTCCATTCGACGTGTTCAGGGGCCCTCAACCTGATCGGGCCCCTTTAAATCTGGTTCAAGGGGCCCCCTGATCTTCAAAGGGCCCTTTCAACTTTTCAGGGGCCCCTCTGGTCTGTCCAAAGGACCTCCAGCCTCCCCATGCCTGAGGCAGCATTTAGACCTGGCAAGGACTTGCGCTGGTGCTTTGTCGCCCTGCCGATATTGCTCATAGTGTCCCTCCGACCTGCTCAAGGGCCCCTCTGTGTGGATAGGGACGCATTCGACGTGTTCAGGCACGAGCCCTCTTAACCTCGATAGGGGCCCTTTCGGTCTGAACCAGGGGGCCCCTCTGCATGCACAAGGCTCTTTTGAACGTCTAAGGGGCCCTCTGGACTTTCAGAGAGGGCCTGGAGTGCTAAAGGCCCTCTGAAGTGCTCTTAACTCACCAAGATCACGCTTCACGTTGTCTTCCAGACTCTTAACAGCCCATAATACCGCGCTTCGCGCGTTCTCGTCGTGCCTTTTTCGGAAGCTAGCGCGCTGAAAAGAAGCCGCCGAGCCTCGAAAAGGCGGCCCTGAAGAGGGCTCAGGTGGGATCTAGGATCCATAGGATTCCCCCCTTGGAATACGCCCCCTGGTCAAGGGTCAGGGGCACAAAAGGTCACTGTCACGAAGAGGTTCAAGAAAAGTATTGCGACACCATGTTTTAGGGTTATTTTGCACGTAAAAATCTGAAATAGCAACAGATATTTTTACAACTTGACCCCATAAAAGGTCAAAATCAGGTCATCTAAGGTTCAAAACCATTGAAAACTGACTAAAATGGAATAAACAATGCATTGTTTTCTAGGTCATTTTGTCTCATAAACACAAAAATGACATTATATATATGTAGTCAGGTCAAAAATCCCAAATAAAGTAATTTTGAAAAATGACGTCATTACCTACTTGTGCTTGGAAAGCAATCAGTCACTGAAAAATGAAGATATTACTTTGAAATTCGGTTTGGTTATTAATTATACTTGATTCTCTTACATATATTCCGGTATTTTGAATACCTTGAGAACAAAAAAAAAATGGGGGAAAATTTATGAAAAAATCCGTTTTTTGGATTTTGGGGGATCAAAAAACCAAAATTGTTGAAATCCGAAATTGCCATTTTGTAGAGAATTAAATTTGCTTTCTCATACAGTTTTGCGTTTGCAATTTGCCTTAAAGTTGTGCTTTCTACGATGCATCAAACAGTAATCGTTATTTAACCAAAAATGGCATGACATGACGTCATCAAAACTCATTATTCTCCAAAAGTCTAAAAAAATATGATTTTTTTTAGGAGACTCAAATTGATGCTGTATAGGTACGAAACTTTGACGTCGTTACCTCTTACGGTTTTCAAGTTATTGCGGAAATCCGGGAGGGTGGGGGGGTAATATTTAACCCCCCCTACGCCGCGCGGGTTAATTGTCAAATACAAATACAAATACAAATATACAGTTACCCAGCCCCGTGACTGATGCTGAAACCACATAGTCGCTCAGCAGAGGTGCGGCGCTTTATTTACACCGCATGGAGCGGCGCAAGGCCAGTGGGAAGACGGGAAATCACCAGTATAATCACCTGAGTCCACCTGGAGCAGTCAGCTGCTCCTGCAGCCCGCCGCCGCCGGCCCAGCCCTCCTCTGGGCCCGTGAGGCGGCGACGCAGTAAAGGCTGCAGCGCCGAGGGCATATGCATTGTGCATTGTGCATAGCAAGTAGGCTGGGCGTACGTAACTAGCTTCTTCGTTGACTGCGAAATGCCGCATATGCATCGTCCTACTCCCTATTTGTTGAAATCCCACGGGTAAAATATAATATTTTGTGAGGAGGGCCAATTCTCTGGACGTGGTCACTGGTCAACCTACTCCCATTTTCTCCCGACCTCAAAATCTCATCGGATCTGTATCGATTTCAGGGGGTCCCTAATCGAAAGTTGGAGGCAAGTTGCCCGCTTCCCCCCCCCCTCCCCCTCGTGGCAAAACCACTGTATGGCCCCACACTTTTCAGCCATTTTTTGGCAAACAAAATATCTTGCATGTTGTGCGAAATAGTAGACGGCAAAAGGTTTGCCAGGTGAAAAGAGGCCAAATCCGCAAATAAATATTGCATAAAACGGGCTGGCGTGGCGCGGGTAGTAGGTAGAGCTCACAGGGCTGACGGGGCACGGGCAGTAGGTAGAGCTCACAGGGCTGACGGGCCGCGTGGGCACGTAGGTAGAGCTCACAGGGGCTGACGGGGCACGGAGAGCAGTGTAAGCTTCACAGGGCTGACGGGGCAGGCAGTATGGTAGAGCTCACAGGGCTGCCCGGGCGCGGGGCAGTAAGGTAGAGCTCACAGGCGCGACGGGGGCCGGGCAGTAGGTAGAGCTCACGGGTGACGGGCACGGGCAGTAGTATAGCTCACAGGGCTGACGGGGCGCGGCAGTAGGTAGAGCTCACGGGCTGACGGGCGCGTGGCAGTAGGTAGAGCTCACAGGGCTGACGAGGGCACGGCAGTAGGTAGAGCTCAACAGGGCTGAGGGGCACGGCAGTAGTGTAGAGCTCCACAGGGCTGACGGGGCGCGGCAGTATGGGTAGAGCTCACAGGGCTGACGGGCAGGGGCAGTTAGGTATGAGTCACAGGCTGACGGGCACGGGCAGTAGGTAGAGCTCACAGGCTGACGGGGCGCGGGCAGTTAGGTAGAGCTCACAGGTTCTACGGGGCGGCGGCAGTAGGTAGAGCTCACAGGGCTGACGGGCGCGGGGCAGTAGGTGTTTATCCCCAACTGTCGACACCCTGACATATCAGCCCTGCGTGAGCCATTTACACCAATATATACGAAAAACAAACAGTCCCTCCAGGCATCGTAACCTCATGTTTTTTACACGTAAAGCACTGATTCTGAAACTCATGGGCGTCGAAAGCGGGGAGACGGGTGGACGAGTCCCCCCCCCCCCCAAGCGGGAGGCGTCCCCCAAACATTTTCGGATTCTAACGTTACGCCTATTGGCGCTGCATGGAAAGAATCGACTTAAAATGCCTACGTTCCCTCAACTTTTGGAACGTGGCAACGCCCTTGCTGAAACAGTATACAATAACGCCCCAGTGTTTATGTTTGTACGCAGCAGACATGCCTGAGTGGCGAGTGGCCGGTTTTTCCACGCTCCAAGAACTCACCACTGAATAGTGAAAACCACATGTCGGTGGGGAAAACCGGCACGTTAAGGGTCGAGTAGGTACTATCATGGGCGTCGGAAGCGGAGAGAGGGACGGGGACACGTCCCAAAACATTTTCAGAATTTAATATTACCCTTATGGCGTTGCATGGAAAGAATCGACTTCAGAATGCCTCCATCTTTCGGAAACTGGCAACGCCCTTCAGTACCTACTATGAGGTGCATTCTGGCACTCCATAATAATACGCTGCATTCGATTGCAGATATGTTCATTGTTCATTTTCCAGAGAAAGGGGCCAATTGAGTGGTTCACGGCAAGTGAAGACCAAAAGAGGTTCTTCGTTAGGACTTTCTAAGGATTTCCGATCTGTCATCAGAATGACGTACATGACAACGTAGCCGTAAGCCGACAGTGACCCACACTCACTGTTCACTGCTCAGTGCTCAGTGCTCACTGCTAACTGTT